>OZ023139.1:28833299-28867823 GCA_963675895.2 Styela plicata | reverse complement strand
GTTGTATCATTGTTATAGGTTTTAATTTGCATTTTATTGAAACTTGATTTCTCTGAGATAAAATATAATCCATTTATTGAACAAATTTATTTACAACGATCATTGTAATATTATCAACGTTGGAGATATCCTTATATATTCCAACAATCCAATTCGTATCTAAATCTATTGGTTCATCTGAACTTCTATAAGGAAATGAATAAGATTTAAAATGATTCAAATGTTTGTGAATTTAAGTAAATTCATCAAATTGAACAATTTGGCTTTAAGAATGACCGTGGTATTTTATTTTACATTACTTTTTCATCAGAAAATATTTTTCCTTCCCCAGAAATATATAGTAATTGTTATTATTTCATGAATTGCAGTAAAACTCTATTTTTATGTTTGCTATCGCTCTATAAACATGCATCCTAATGTATCATTTGTTTTGTTAAGTATGAGCCATAGATGAACGAAGCTTTTATAGACCGATCCATCTGTGGGTCATACTTGTAAAATTCTGTGTTGCAAGAAAAGAACTAATACATATGGTTATATCTGCGATTTGATTGTTTAGGAGACAAATTTTGAAAAAACTTCCTTGAACATTTTCTTATTTTTGTCTATTTTAAGATACGGATGACCCCTCCTAACTTTTAAAATCTCGTCCGATTTCAAACAAATATTTGAATAAATTATGTTTCGTCCAATCCTACTGATCCATATTTATTGAATATTTACTTTCCACATTGTGTATTATTATTCGGAATAAAATCTTGTAAATATAATAGTTTTTCCTTCGTGTGCAAGAAATTGATCTTTATTAATTGTTCACCTTTAGATTGAACCCGTATAATAAGTACAATGAGTAGTATCTGCTCTGGGCGAGGGCAAATATGTTTTTTGGAATAAAAGTATCTTGTAAATATAATAGTCTAGGACAACCTTTCGTGGGTGCGATGGCCGAGTGGTTAAACATGCTAGCATCGCAGGTTGAACATCCCGGTTTGAGTCACGGCGAGCCCGGCTCGCTGATCCATGCCCACCACTCAACCTGGGTAGACTAAACCGAACAGGAAAAGATCATATCATTCCAGGAATTGTAACTCTGTCCGTCTTCAAGTGACTTCTGTTACAGAGCCTTGGACAGGGTGATTCACTCTGAGAAGTGGCTTTACAATAAACCTGTGAGAAAAAAGTTTTGCAAATATCTTGTGTTGAAAGAGTCACTGGTAGATCGCGTTGCTGAGGCATGGTTTATCCCTGGCTCAAGCATGATAAAATAAAGTAGTATTTATAAGTACGAGTCACTGGTGGTACGTGCAACGGGGGCGCAGTCCATCTTTGGCTCAAGCTTGACGAAATAAATTTTGTCGATCAAGACTCGATTTAGCACGAGTCACTGATGGATATTGTTACGACGGCGCCGTCCATGCATGGCGAAATATCATTTCTGATTGGGAGCGGACAAAATGGGTATTTTTTAGAAAACCGAAAAACAACTTTAGTCAGAACCGGATTTCTTCACTGATAATTCCGTAAAGTATGACGAGTTTGTTGAAGAATTCTAGAGCATCGTGTAGTGAACCGTGGATTTTTTCTACTTGTGACCTCGGATCCACATGTATGTTAAAGTCAAGATAATAAAACGAATGATCACTGCTTTCTAAGGCATATACATCACATCTGTAAATATTAGCACTAGCAGAATGAAAATAAAGGAAATATTCAATTTCGAATATACGTGAAATTGGCGATTTAGCTGAATTCGGAGGGTAGAGGAGATTTTATAGTCGAATTTTACAAATATTATTTTTTGCCGAAAATTTTTGAAAAAAGATTCGTGTAAAACTTATTAATTATATATCACATCTGTAAATATTAGCACCAGCAGAATGAAAATGAAGGTAATATTCAACTTCGAATATAGGTGAAATTGGCGATATCACTCAATTCGGAGGTTAGAGGAGATTTTGAAGTCGAATTTTACGAATAATCTCATAGACTGTTGATGATGACCCTGTGTCAACAACGAAATAATCCTCCAGCTCCACCGGAGTTCTCATTTTACCAACGACATCAGCTCTGCAGACGTCGAATACGATCCTTTTGAGCAAAAGAGTAAATGATACGTTTTTATTATTAGGCAGTTGATGACTACACCGAATGCATTTTATTTAACTGTGCTGAATGAAATACGATACAATTTAAGCAAAAAAGCGCTGAAGTTAGATTTTCATAAATTTTATTTCAAAACCGCGATATCGGATTTTTTTCAAGGTCGTGAATACCAATTAGATATCGATTAGGCTTGGGAACATTTTTACTGGTAATGGGTCTGTAAGTCTCTTGCAGCCTTGCTCAGAGCGAATTTTTATAAAAAAAAACTAAGTTTTTCAAAGCTAAAATATTGCTTTTAACAAATATTTTCAAAATCAACATTTATTCCAAACAAAACCTAATAGTCATGAAAAATTTGTTGAAAATATTCTAAAACAATGGGATGCTATGTGTGGCAACAACGCAAAAAAAAATCGAACGTTTTCGATTGAAAATTGTGGATTTCAAACCTCTTTGGGTTCTATTTTTTACTTAGATTGTAGTTGCTCTTACATTCATTTTATACTGGTTGTAAGATGCTTTGAGCAAAATTGACTTTTTCCTAAATATGTCTTAAATGACAAAGAGCCATGGATTTTTCTTACGTTTATTTTATTTATTATTTATTATTACGTTTTTGTTATTAAGCAGTTGATGACTACACCGAATGTATTTTTTTAACTGTGCTGAACGACGTAATTTTGAATTTGATTGATTATCGTAATGTTACTGTATTTGTAGTCGTTTGCATTCAGGCTAACATTTATTAAATTGGATTTCATGAAGCAA
This sequence comes from Styela plicata, assembly GCA_963675895.2. Taxonomy (NCBI): domain Eukaryota; kingdom Metazoa; phylum Chordata; class Ascidiacea; order Stolidobranchia; family Styelidae; genus Styela; species Styela plicata. The sequence continues at coordinate 28,864,952 of OZ023139.1, read as the reverse complement.
AACTCATTACATTTTATACAGAAACATAATATTTTCGCAGTAATTTCCGAAGTTAATCCGATTTTATTAACACTTGCCCGTAAACCAGATTGCAACAGAGTACGAAAAAATTCCCTTGTGTCGTGCTGCATCCCATCGGGCATTTCGAATAGAGATGATCCGACACTATTCTTGTTATGATGCCTACAACCATGTCCAATGGTTATGGTTTTCCTTATTCAATTCGGTCGGAAATATCGACTGGTTGTATGTGAAAACTGATGCAAAACACTGAATGGAAGGATTAAACCGAAAACTGTTGCCCACGTTTGGTACGCAAGAAGCCGTCTCACCCCACCCAATGATAATTCGAGCCATATGTAATAACCTCGAATCTGTTAAATGTAAATTATTGAAAATGGTCTGCATAATTACGTTGCGGAAATTTCGCAATGCATCTTTGATGTCAATATTTTGCTTTATAAATTTCGAGCAAATGGCGTCGAATACGAAACAAACACAAATTCCGCAGCTGATTGTATCTTTTTGATCAATTATACTACATTTAGTTAATGCTATATATTTATCAATTCCACATAAACGTTCCAAAGGAATCGACGAGAGTCAGAGTGTGCTTCTCGATTTGATACCAAAGGATTACAAAATGATTTTGCCATGCGAGCGGAAAAAATAAAACGGAGCAAAGTGAATTAGATCCAAATTTTAAGATTTTTATATATGATAACATTATCATTGATAACATTATCATTATTTTTTGTGATGGCTTAATGTACAGATATGACGGTATTAGATTTTTTATAATAATCTTATAGTCGTTGAGTTTTATTCATTCAATCGTTTTTGTCAATCTGTCAGTGTTGACTTTCTTAATTCACATGATTCACAAATGAGTCTTTCGCAGTCCTATTTCGGTATTTCATTCGACTTGTCCGTCGTTTTGAAATCTAATATCACGTGATGTTTAGAGTGAGCCGTAAAGTTATTCTCACACCAGTATACGAGATACATATGACAATGTTTACTACTCCTGGTTGAATGCCATATTTTGTCTTCTGTTTATCCTATTCCCCCAACTCCAACGTGTTCAGAAAGTTTATCAATGTGCATATTATGCATGCATGTATGCAATGATATACACCATTCAGGTTTTCTTGTTCATCTTTAATACTGTATACATATCTTTAACTCCCGTCGCCATGACTAGGGCTGGGCAAAACTGAATCATTTGGAATTCGAATCTGATTCGAATAATTTTTTTCGAAACAATTCGAATCTTAAAATCTTTGTAAATACCAATTACCCATTTTTACTGTTATACCTTGTGCCCATTATAGTCTATAGTGTATTTTCAATTCACAGTGGGTGCAACAATTTTCGTATTTAAACGACGAAATATAATCGAATTTGGTCAAGTTTAGTCAAAATATATTGCATTTCGTCGTTAAAAATGAAAATCCTAGCTCACTTAGTTCTAGTTAAAAACTGGATAAATATATTATCTGAATTTTATCTGAAAAATGAATCAGGTAAAACTTAAACCAGAGAAAAACAGTGTAGGCCTTTCGGAAATGAAAATCTCAAACTTAAGTGCGCCTGCATTGCGCCTGCAGTGCGCTTTCATTCATATTATTAATTAATTTTAGCAAAGATTTTTGATAATATTTATCATAGGTTTTTATTTTTGCTCGTCAAATGGTACCTCTACGATCCGCCGATCCATCAAAACTAAGTTGATGTTTCCAAACGGTTTTTATTCCAATTCAATCATTAAAAAACAAAATTGCCTCTGCGAATTGAGCGAAATATCCAATTTCACCCATATTCGAAGTTGAATATTTCCTTTATTTTATATCTGCTGATGTTAATATTTACAGAAGTGATATATAATAATAAGTTTTATACGAACCTATTTTCAAAAGATGTCCGCAAAAGAGAGTATTTGTAAAAATTCGAACTTGAAATCTCTTTTTTTCTCCGAATTGAGCGAAATCGCCAATTTCACCCATATTCGAAGTTGAATATTTTCTCATTTTCATTCTGCTGGTGCTAATATTTCCAGATGTGATATATAATAAGTTGTCCGCAAAAGCGAATATTCGTAAAGTTTACTTTGAGACCTTCTCTCCCCTCCGAAATTAGAAAACTCGCCAATTTTACTCATGTTCGAACTTGAATATATCTTTTATTCCTTTCTACTGGAGCTAATTAATGTTTGATCAACATTTATTCTCATATGTGTATTTGCTCTGTAAAGTTGTGAGCTGAAACGTTTTATTTCGTCTATTCTACTCATATTCGAAGTTGAATATTTCCTTATTTCCATCCCATTGAAAGTAATATTTTGCAATGATGCAATTTCAGCAGGTCCTAATATAATAAGTTAGCCTTGTATATTTAGAGTTACCACAATAACATGGGAACACTTTTACGCGTGTAGGAAAATTCACAATTTTTTTCCGCTCACTTTCTGCTAGATTCACCGAGGCCGGTCTTCTACCGGCCTCGGGATTCTCACAATTCTTCTTACCATTTCCTCTGCAGAAGGTACATGGATCTTGGAAAAAAATGCGATAGGGCTTCACTGTGGTGAATGATTCTGTAGAAATAGCATATTGTTTAATAGTAAACACTTTTCGCACATTTCATTTTTATCCTGCGGGAGAGGAAAGCCGAGAACCGGGGGTGAAGGTTTCTGACTTAACATTTAGTCATTTTTCACTGTGCAAACGTGAACCATCTTGCACCAGCGAGGAGTCCAGCGGACTTGCCGCACATAATCATTCCTCAATGAGATTCGAACGCAGGAAGTCAGTGATGTGTAGCTCGAAGCGTACGCTTCACCGATTGAGCTAAACGGTCACCTCTATTGCTATAAATCTTTTTTTCAAACTAGTTCTTTTCCCCCAATAAAGTTATGAAATATTATGTCGACCTCTGCACTAAAACATCTTCGTCACCCCTGATTAACAAGTCCTTTGGGATGAAGTGAGAGGGGAGGCTGATATTTCAAATATTGGATATTTGAGAGGAACTGGATTTTAGTGCTTAATAGCGCCCTCTTACAGCGCCTCCTTACAACGCTTCGGGTCGAGGTTCATGAATTCGTACATTGCGCCATTGTTGACTAATATTCCCTCGTGGTCGTGGATGTTTTTTTTCTGTTTTATGCTGTCGTTAAGACAGCTATTCCTTGCTGCTTGTCGCCGTTGCCTTGTGGTGGCGGATGAACTCATTACCTTTGTGATCTGTAGCCACTGGAGATATTCTTGCAGCGGGGCAGTTTGTAGAAATAACAGCGCTCGCCAGCACAGTCCGATAGACTGCGACTACTGTGTGCTGCAAAACCCACACAATAAGGTTTGTTGAGGATGATGCAGATGTATTAAAACGGCAACAGATAAACATTACCACGATCCTGTCATCGCCAAGGCGGGCGGGACGAAAAGAGAACGTCGCTTACCAGCAACTTGGTAATATATCAAGTACTGACCTTCGAACTTTCAAACGCTATATGGCTCAATTTAGGAAAGAATGGACCAAAATATAGAGAAGTGTCACCGCAACATAAACTCAAGACAGTAAGGAAAATCCAGTACCGTCACATTATCTCCTGGCAGGGCGACCCTTATCAGAAAGTTTTACAGACAGAAGGTAAACCAAACGTAATCCTAATCTCAAGAAGTGGTAGAGAGTTCCTACTCTCGTCCAGGGTAGATACCACTCACTGCATTCATCGATGGCAGTTCAGTTCCTTTGTAATGTTTCCTGCTTAGCGTGCAGTTGCTGGTTTTTTCACATATTATGACGCTTCCGAATAAAGCCAATGTCCCCCAGTCCCGTGCACCCCGTAATAGGGGAGGGGGTGCTAAGAATCTCACGGTCAAAAATTTTTCAATTTGTTTTTCTAACGTTCGTGGGTTGAGAGGAAACTTCGTTTCTGTGGAATCATTCCTTGCGAGGAATGCTCCAGACGTCTTTGCACTCTGCGAGACCAAACTTAATATTGGAATCTCATCTTCTGATTTCGGGGTCGAGGATTATTTGCCGCTTATACGCAAGGATTCTCCAAGGCATTGGCACGGACTAGCTGTCTACGTTTGTAGCAATCTGCCTGTAGCTCGTGCATTTGCCTTTGAGTCCACATTACTGAGTCACTAACACAGATGGTGGTTTTTATGACTAGGATCCCTGACAACCCGGCTCACGCTCCTTCCCGACTGGATCTTTGTTTTGGTACAGATCCAGGTGATGTATTCTCCCGGGTTCCCCAGCCCCCACTTGGTACTTCAGACAAAGTCATTTCGCAGCTGAGATTAAAAAAAGATCCGACTCTCATAAGTAAAGAGTCTCCTTTTCACCGCACTTCTTATAACTACAAGGGCGGTGACTTGGACTCTTTTCGGGACTTCCTTCGCGATGTGCCGTGGAGTGATGTTTCCTTGTTGCCTGCTAATGAGTGTGCGGTGGAAATCGCAGAGTGGATACGCCATGGAATTGATGAATTCATTCCTCACCGAAGATTCCAGTTGAAGCCCCACTCTGCCCAATGGTTTTCACCCGAATGCATTCAAAAACTGTGGCGACCGAACTGATCCTAATAAATATCGTCCAATTAGTCTCTTACGAATTATCAGTAAAAGTTTTGAATCAATTATTAATAATAAAATTTCTGGACACCTGGAGTCGCTTTGTCTCCTCACTGATAAGCAGTATGGTTTTCGTCATTCTCGCTCTACTGCTGACTTGTTGACAGTAATAACTGAACGAATATTTCGTGCCCTTGACCGTTGTGCGGAGGCAAAGTCGGTTGCTCTAGACATTTCTAAAGCATTCGACAGACTTTGGCACAAGGTCTGTTGCAGAAAATTCAATCGTATGGAATTTCTGGTCAAGTTTTTTCAATTGTCGAATCTCTCTTATCCAATTTTACAGATATTATAATGGTCTTTGTTCAAGGGGGCTTTCTGCTCTCGTTCCTCCGAACAAAATTTTTAATCGGTCAACACGATTGGCTACCAATTCGCACCTATTCACTGTGGAGGTTCCACAATGTCACAAACAGTTTTATGCAAGAAACTTTTTTGCAAGAATATCTAAACTTTGGAATTCCTTGCCTTTTTGCTGCTTTCCTGATCGTGTTGACCTACAAGGCTTTAAAACTCGCGTTAATAGACATCTATCAGGGATGGGGGTTCCTTAGTTCCTGTTCCTGCATTTCATGTAGCTTTTTGCACTTTAGTGGCTCCAAGAGAATTTTCAAGTTTGATTCTTCTCCTGTGGCCTTGCTCTGAGCGAATTGCAATAAAAAAATAAAAAAAACTTAATATAATAAACTATTCATAAATGATCTATGCTTGACTTACAGTGTTGCCTGCTACTAACTGCATTAAAAGTCGCTCAATGATCGATCACCACGCAAAAAGTCATAATTTTCGTCGAAACGTTAATTTTTGTCTGTTATGTTGTTTTTGCGTGATTCGTTGATATCTTGCAATGAACTACCTATCCCTCCTCCTTGTTTCCTCAAAAGATCCTGGATCCGTTTGTGAGAGAATTCACAAGGATACACGAATGAGATAATATCAAGCAAATATACAAAAATATGCAAAAGTGCAACTATAATCTTGTCTGAACAAGTTAGACTATGTTCTAACGAAAGCTTACAATAAACTTATATTTCTGTGGAATGAGAACATGATGTTTTCGTATATATGTTGATTTGCTTTTTGGTTTAATGCAAAATGTGGGAGGGAATATTCTATTTATGAAATTTGGGAGGAGACAAGTTCCCTTTAGTTCCACCGTCTGTGTTGCTCAACTAATCATACGCTCTTAATATTAAGGACATTTGCTATAAATCTTTTTTTAAACTAATTCATTTATCCCAATAAAGTTGTGAAATTTTCTGTTGACCTCTGCTCAAGATTGAACATCTTCGTCACCACTGATTAACAAGACCTTTGGGATGGAGTGAGAGGAGAGGTTGATATTTCAAATATTGGATATTCGAGGGGGACTGGATTTTAATGCTTAATAGAGCCTTCTCATTCATATTCTCAGCCCGTTACTGTCTTACAGCGCTTCGGGTCTAGGTTCATAAATAGTACATTGCGCCATCGTTGACTAATATTACCTCGTGGTCGTGGATGCTTTGTTTTTCTGTTTTATGATGTCGTTAGGACAGCTGTTCCCTGCTGCATGTCGTCGTTTTCTTACTTAATAATAAATTATTCATGAATGATCTATGCTTGACTGTTGCCTGCTACTATCTACATTAAAAATCTCTCTGATCGATCGCCAACGCAAATGATCACAGTGTGCTTCAAAGTACGAGGAAAAAATAAAACAAAGAAAATCAGATAGGGTGAGTTCAACTGTGGCCAAGTACGTTATAATTAAGCGATTTAGCTGAAGTGAGGTTTGCATTTTTTCTGCCAGGATAGTCTTTTTTAGGAAACAGAAAACAAATTAATTGCTACTTTATATTCTATAGTTATTTCTTTGATATATTATGATTTGGAACAAAACCGTATAAATATTTTTGTATTTTTCATCGTAACACGAGTCAATGATGATCAATGGCCAGTACCAACGACCACTGATTGGCGGTCACGGTTAGTCAAGTTGGAAAGCTGTGAGCTCTTCGGCTAAGTCTACTAAGTTATTGAAACATGGGCCAATCATGAGCCATAGATGGTCCATACTTGTGCGTTGCAGTCCATCATTGGTTCATGCTTGAAAAAACATGTTTCTTCAAATATTTTTAATCGGGTTGAAAACGTTGAAAAACTAAAAAAACTCTTCATTCGTTTCATAGAACTGTATCAAGTACAAACGGTCGGGAAATATATCTTGTATTTTAGTACAAATAACAGCGTATTTAGAATCATTAAAAGAAGGAAGGTGATTTCTGATGAGCCGGGAAAAAATTTACTTAAAACTAGCGTTTTCATCCTATTTCAGAGTAAAACAGTACAAATCTCGCGTCGTAAGGTCTATTTCTTTTAAATAGTATATTTCGCCGCTTGAAAATGTCTAAAAGATTTTTCTACCTTACTAAGAAAGCTCTTATAAAAGGTTTCTGTCCTTGATTTAGTGGGGACGTGGGGAATCCCACGATATCCCCCTAAATACGTTAGTGATACCAAACATTGAAGGTGAAAAAAACATCTGGGGTTTTTCATTGATACGCTTAACTTGGATCAATATAATAGCAGTACTAGCGGTTGGTCTCAAATTTAAAGGCAACATGATTGAAATCGAATTTCAATTCTCTCTCCGCAGAAATCGCGCGACTATGGAGCGCCTTATTTCCGAAGAGTCATTTTTGACATAAAACGAACAAAACATGTATTAAAATAATGCGCATTGAAAGCGCAATTTTGACATCGTAACGAACTTTTAAAATATACCCGGACTCAAGGAGGGAATATGAAATATGAAGCTCTAAATACTATTTATTCACTTCAAAATATTTGCGCTTCAAGGGTTTCATCTTTTTTTTTTTAAATTTTTGTTTGTTATGATGATTTGCTTTTAAGTTTAATGCAAAATGTTGGAGGGAATATTCTAGTCATAAAATTTGGGAGAAGACAAGTTCTCTTTAGTTCCGTCGTCCTTGTTGCTCAACTATCCATACGCTCCTAATATTAGGGACATCCGGTTTAATTATATTTATAGCACCCCGGTTGCTAAAATATTTTTTTAAACTAATTCATTCACCGCAATAAAGTTGTGAAATTTTCTGTCGACTTCTGCTCAAGATTGAACACCTTTTTCACCACTGAATAACATTGCGAGCTTTGGGATGCAGTGAGAGGAGAGGTTGCTATTTCGAATATTGGATATTTGAGGGGAACTGGATTTTAGTGCCTAATAGCGCCCTCCAATGCATATTTCCTACCCGTTACTGCCTTACAGCACTTCGGGTCAAGGTTCATAATTTCGAACATTACGCCATCGTTGACTAATATTCCCTCGTGGTCATGGATGCTTTGTTTTTCTATTTTATGCTGTCGTTAGGTCAGCTGTTCCCTGTTGCTCGTCGCCGAGAGAGGAGTGCATACGAAAACAATTTGCTATAGAATTATGACGTCGTGCACACATAACAGTTCATTTGTTACTGAACATGAAAACATATTAAGCATGACAATGTCGAAAGTTGGATAGCAGAAAACATTGAGAGTAAGTGCGTCACTAATCCAAATGTTTTACCTTGTACTTCAGATATGGACTTTATCCTAATGTATTTCATGTGTGTCGTTAGAGAAGTAAAAAATCAAGGCAGTTGTAGCTCAGTGTTCCTCTACTTAATCAGTTCAGTTTGGTATGAATGGCTGTTGGTTTCTTTTAAATGCGGCTTGCTAACTGGATTAGAGTGAATTATTAATAAAAAACGAAATCTCAATTGAAAAAAAAACATTATTGTCGAATAAAATTACAAAGGAAATGTATCAGATAAAAATGCATTGTTGATAATTAATTGATAAAAATTTATTTTCATGTATTCAGATACCAAGGTAATTAAATATGTTCAATTCATATTTTCTAACGTGCATTGCGTGTATGAGCTTCATTCAAACTGAGAGCATTTTGTATCCTCCGTATAGTGCAAGTGAGTATTTTTATTTATTTCAATAAACCGATAAACCATTTCTTTACTTTGCACTCCCGCATATTTGCGATCATTTTCCGATTTTCATTCAATTTTTTGATGGCAAGGAAGGGCGTAACTCTCGTGTTTTAACACTCTTTTTCATTGCTAAAGTAAACACCATTAATTTCGGTTTTTTTGCTTTCCTGACCTCCTTGGTATGGTTCTATAAATATTTTTACCAATTATTTGTCGCTATTTAAGCTGATTACGAATAAATTACTTTCACTTTTTTACTAACCACTCCGGCCGTTTTAACACTAGAGTATGAAAAACATAAAATTCGCGTGTTGCTTTGGCATATTTTTTTTTGAACATTAAAAAATTGACAATTTCAAAGTATATATTCGAATAATTTACTTTGAAGTTCTAAATTTTACAACAACACATCTTCGCCCAACACAAAGTATAAACGTCACTGATGTGCATCCATGCGTGGAACCAATACTTACGTACATCGAGTTTTAAACTTTTTTTAGTTGCAGAAGAAAAAACTACGTTTAAATCAAAACCTACTGAGTCGTCTTCTGCAGTAGCAACTGCGATTCCTTTTGAACAAGGTGACTTCAAGCAATCATACGTCATGTACCCCAGGGGGGGTTTCAAACTAACAGATTTGATGGAGCTACGCAGAAAAAATATTGAAAATTTGAAATAAAACTTGAATTAATAAATTTGGCAACAAGAACCAACAAGTGAAAGAATAAATTCAAAATCTACTTCAGGTCTTGACTGCTGAAACATACCTTCTCTGATCGAGGTGATGCGCGAACCATCTTTTCTCACAAATTCTGAACTTCTGAAACCATTTAAACTGTATTTTCGACAGGAAATTGACAAAATATTTTTCTCATCCCCGATTCATATATGGCCCATGCTTGTTAGTTATATACCCGATCGCAAAACCTCAAACGAAACTGACCAAGCTGAGTTGTCGATCAAGTAACTCGCTAACCTATGCTCGCTAAATCGAACTTCCACGTCATTCGCGGAAATTTATTTTAGGTGACTGTGACGTCACATACAATTCAAAATGCTTCAAAACAATCGTGTACGCAGCCGAAAACGTCACATTCGAAGACGCAGGAAATCATTGTGATGAAGTCAATGGCGAACCAGCTAACATATATGACGTCACACATTACCGAATGTTAGAAAAGAACTTGCGTGAGAAGATACCGGATTGGTCAGTGGTCGTAGTATGGACAGGCATGGAATATCAAGTTAGTATAATAATCAATATATAAAACTTAGTAACTATAAAACAGTTTGATAGAAACAATTATGCGAGTTTGTTGAATCTTGGAGTAAGAATTCTAACTTTTTGGAATAATACTAGAACGCGGACGCAAACACTAATATTTTGCTGTGAAGCACCTAAACAGTATCTTCACATAAAGCAGAAATTATATTTTATCAAGCATGGGCCACAGATGAGCCGTGAATTGTTGACGCGATCCATCAGTTACTCAAACATAATAAAATATGTTGATGACAACATTTTTCTGACTGGGATTTTTTTTTTTTTTTTTTTTTTTTATAGCCACTTTTTTGAGTGGGTCACCCTGTCCAAGGCCCTGTAACAGCGGCCACTTATAGGCGGACAGGGTTACAATTACTGGAAAGATATGATCTTTTCCTGTTCGGCTTAGCCTACCCATGTTATTACACCCTGGGTTGAGTGGTGGGCGTGGATAAGCGAGCCGGACTCGCCAGGGCTCGAACCCGAGGTCTTCAACCTGCGATGCCAACATGTTTAACCACTAGGCCATCGCGCCCACGACGTTCGGTCGCATAAATAATCAGAATTAGAGCAAAAACGATTCCGCCTTCAATTTAATTTCATAGAATGAATCACAATATTCAAACATAGAATTGAATTTATTTTAATTTCATAGTATGTCATTTCTTGATTCAAATATTTTGTTTCAACAGAACAATCAACTGAAGATGAGATCTGGTGAAAACCACTTTCTACCAGCAGAAGTTTGGGTGCCTGGTTACCCTTATAAAGATGGTATAGATTGGAAAAACATTGTTGTCGGTGTCGATACAAATCCGAATGAGATTATTCAAGGGATTTTAAATACTCCATCATCCTGGAATCAGTAGTTCAGTGGCGTTATATGTGAGAATTGAACCAGATTAAATAAAACTTAACGTCGTACATTGGTCAAAGTTTCGAACAGTTTCCTTTGACTGATAAACAGAAGTTTCCTCAATTATTTGATTTAAAGAAACGTTTGACTAATTTTTAATTAATGCAAGGAATTTAGTTTGAACCTATTTTGAAAAAACACGAAATTTGTGAAAACTAAAAATCTTGAAAACACGGGAAATGAGAAACAATCGATACATTTTAAGAGAAAAAGCGCGTGGATTTTCATAAATTTTATTTTTTCGAGTTTTTTCAAGACCATGAATACAAATTTGATATCGATTAGGCTTGGGAACATTTTTACATGGGTCTGTGAGTCTTTTGCTCAGAGCGAATTTTTATAACAAAAACTTAGTTTCTCAAAGCTTAAACATTACTTTTGACAATTATTTTCAAAATCAACATCTAATCCAAACATAACTTAATATTCATGGAAAATTTGTTGAAAATATTCAAAAGCAATTAAAATTTATCTAAACAGAGTTTAGGGGTACTATGTGTGGCGACAGCGAAAAGCGAATCGAACGTTTTCGATTGAAAATTGTGGATTTCAAACCTTTCTGGGTTGTTTTTTTACTTAGATTGTAGTTGCTCTAAACATTCAATTTATACTGGTTGGACGGTTCCTTTGAGCAAATTTCAATAACAAAAAAATGATTTTATCCTAAATATTTCTTAAATGACAAGGAGCCAGGGATTTATTTTAACGTTATTATTTCATGAATTGTAGTAAAACTCTATTTTTCTGTTTGCTATCGCTCTATAAAAATGCATCCTAATGTAACATTTGTTTTGTTAAGGATGAGCCATAGATGAACCAAGCCTTTATAGCACGACCCATCTGTGGCTCATACTTGTAAAATTATGTGTTGCAAGACAGGAACTAATACATATGGTTATACAATTATTAGAAAAAGCCGACCAAGCGAATATGAGATACCTTCAAATTATCATAAAAATGCAGGAAAATTTTGGTTGACGATTGGTCCATCCCAAACTGACACCTATTTAAAATTTAAATATTGAGATTTTCGGCCAACAACTTCGATCTTCTGTGCGATATTTGCGATTTGGTTATTTAGGGAACAAATTAGGAAAAAACTTTCTGGAACATTTTTTATTTTTGTCTATTTTAAGATACAGATGAACCCTTCTAACTTTTAAAATCTCTTCCAAACAAATATTTGAATAAATTATGTTTCGTCCAATCCTACTGATAGATCCATATTTATTGAATATTTACTTTCCACATTGTGTATTATTATTCGGAATAAAATCTTGTAAATATAATAGTTTTTACTTTCGTCTGCGAGAGTTTGATCAAGTGTGTACATCTGTAGATTGAACCTGTATAATAAGTACAATGAGTGGTATCTGCTCTGGACGATGGCAAATGTTTCTTTAGGATAAAAGCTGCTTGTAAATATTTTGGATTGGTTAAGTAAGAGTTACTGGTGGTATGCGCTAAGGTAGCGCGGTTCATCTCTGGCTCAAGTATGACAGAATAAAATATCGTCTATCAAGACTTGGTTAAGTCACGTCTCTAACTACCCAGGTTACTGCATCCTGGTAGGCATTGATAACGAGCGAGACTTGTCGGGGCTCGAACCAGAGATCTTCAACCTGCGATGCCAACATGTTTAACCATTAGGCTTGTATGTTTGAGATGAGTCTGCGCACGAATGTGTATTTTTTTATCGAAATTCACTACATAGAGTGTTTGATTGTTCCTATCCGAAATTTTATTTTGTCAAGTATGAGCCACAGATGGACCGAGCCTCGCGGGCGCGATCCATCAGTGACCCACTCGAAGCAAATGTTTCGTTATTACTTTCCGGCTCGAGTACGAGAGGTCTGGTTTGTCCTAGGATTTTATGTGGGCGCAATGGCTCGTGGTTAAACATGTTGTCATCGCGAGTTGAAGACCCTGGGTTCGAGTCCCAGCGACTCTGGTTCGTTTGTCCTTGCCCACCACTCAACCCAGGGCAATTCTAAACCTGTCCGTCTGTAAGTGACCGCTGGTACAATGCCTTGGGCGGAGTGATGTACTCCAAGAAGTGGATATGAAGGAATGAAAAAATGAGTACCATAACATTTGTTCGCCTGCAGGATGAAAATTAGATTCTCTCCTTTGACGCCGCAGAATTATAATGAATTACCAGGCCAAGGATCCCAAAAGCCCTTGAAACATACCACGCTTAACAATATAGAATATTTGGGTGGGGAATAATTTATTCACAGAAATAAATATTCAACAATAATCGCTTGAATCGGAAATACATTCAAATCGATTCAAACCTTGAACGTAACGAAGAAAATCCCTCATTCTATTAATGTCCATACATTTTAGGTACTACAATATGTAGTACCAGCAACTGCACTTTAAGCAGAAAGCGTTCCAAAGTGAACTGAACCGCAATTGTAAAGTGCCGTGAGAGGTATCTGCTCTGAGCAATGGTAAAACCATCTACCGCTACTTGAATATATATTTAAGGTCATCATAAGTGAATACAGTGATTCGGCGTCCAAAGGATGACAAGATTGTGTGACCCTCGACTGCTTATTTTTTCCACATCTTCTTATTTCCGGCGAATTTCTTTGCGTCCAACACGAGATCAGATAAATCATCATCGTCCGTCAAGAATCAGAATCAAGGAGTATATACAGGACCGAATGGGCCCAAAACACAGAATCATATGAAAAAAATAAGTAAAAGGAAAACGAACAAATACAGTGTCAATGAAGAAATAATATGTCTGAGCAGCAGAGTAACTGACATTCTACCAGTCATTTGACACCCGTCCTGCAACCATAGCTTTATTACAGTACATCAGGTGTCTGAGTAGCACAGTAACTGACATTCTACCAGTCATTTGTCGCCCTTCCTGCAACCATAGCTTTATTACAGTACATCAGGTGTCTGAGTAGCACAGTAACTGACATTCTACCAGTCATTTGTCACCCGTCCTGCAAGCATAGCTTCATACAGTACATCAGGTGTCTGAGCAGCAGAGTAACCGACATTCTCCCAGTCATTATTTGTCACCCGTCCTGTCACCATAGCTTTATTACAGTACATCAGGTTTCTGAGCAGCAGAGTTACTGACATTCTACCAGTCATTTGACACCCGTCCTGCAACCATAGCTTTTTTACGGTACATCAGGTGTCCGAGTAGCAGAGTAACTGACATTCTACCAGTCATTTGTCACTCATCCTGCAAGCATAGCCTTATTACAGTACATCAGGTGTCCGAGTAGCAGAGTTACTGACATTCTACCAGTCATTTGTCACCCGTCCTGCAACCATAGCTTTATTACGGTTATCTTCGATTAACCCAAAAGTTTTAAAACAATCAATTCTGCTATTTCATAGTAGTACCCCAGGGTGTAATAAATTGGGTAGGCTAGGCCGAACAGGAAAAGGTTCATATCTTCCCAGTAGTTGTAACCCTATCCGTCCATAAGTGGCCACTGTTACAGAGCCTGTTACAGGGTGAATCACTCAAAAAAGTGGCTATAAATAAAAATAATAATGACGGTTTTGACACACTTTTCGTACAGTTCAACACTCTAAAAGGCATTTTAATCTTCTAGCACGAAATATATTCTGAAATAATGTCCATCTGCTAAATTTTCTTTTGATGACAGCCATTTTCTTCGGGTGCTGGCGTAGCTGACATTCTACCTGTCTGTGACCAACCTTTGTTGTTTGGAAATTTTGTGATGGATTCCAGTCAGAATCTTCATCGTCTATTAAACTGTCATCAATCAATTATTCTTCATTGAACATACTGTGTGGCCAGTGTCATATTCATAACCTTAAAAAAGGAATAGAACAAAATTTGTAGCTGAAATTATGATGTCATAATGAGCAACACAGGCAAAATTCTTTCCCTGGGAAATAACGCTTCAATTTTATATCTCTAACGAAAAAAAAATATTTTGAAAAGGAGGATATCTATTCTAAAAAGGCAAAATAAGTATACCAACCTATGTACGGCAAGCTTTGAGATTTTTTTCGTGACTTTTTATGGCCGACGAGAGGGGGCCATGATCCGTTCCTAAATACGCTAGTGATTGTGACAGAATCGCATTCTCCTTCGGATGACGTAATCTTCCACAAGGTCTTCATCAAATTAAACAGTTCCTTGGTGCGATTGCCTAGTAGTTATCATGTAGGCATCCTGGGTTAAAAATCTGCGGGAGAGGAAAGCCGAGAATACAGCCTAAACATATGGCGAATCACGACCTCTCGTGCAGATACCAGTTCCGAATCGGGTGAAGATTTTTGGAATATCGCATTTCTCATTTTTTCTGTGCATGGACCTGGTGAGTGGAGGAAGCCGTAGGCAGCGCTCACGTGAAACACCGTGCACCGCATATAATCATCTTCCCCCACGGGATTCGAACCTACGTCCTGACGATCAGAGATGCGTACCTCGAAGCGCATTCTCAACGCTTTAGCGATTAAGCTAACCAGCCACCCTTGAGTGCACACCAGGGTGTAATAACTTGAGTAGGTTTCGAACAACCGTGTCTGTCTATGAGTGCACGCCGGTACAGGGCATCGGTTACGGTGCGAGAAATGGCCACAAAAAAGCTTGGGTAGGCTTAGACCAAACAGGGGGGATCATGTTATCACAACAACAATCCTGATTGCTTGTAACTTGGATAGGATGAGATTTCAGTTTCATCCTGTGGGAGAGGAAAGCCGAGAAAGAATACAATTTTGGATTTCCTTGCCTTCCTCGCTGCTTTCCTGCTCGTCTTGATCTACAAGGCTTTAAAACTCGCGTTAATAGACATCTATCAGGTATGAGAGTTCCTTAGTTCCTATTCCTGCATTTCATGCAGCTTTTTGCACTTAAGTGGATTCAGGCGAATTTCAAGTATTTTTTTGTCTGATGTGGCTTTGCTCTGAGCGAATTTTAATGAAAAAAATACAGCTCAACCATATAGCAGGTAACAGTGTCGAATGGAAGAGTAAAGTAAGTTTTTGGCTTAACATTTTATCCGTACATGGACAAGGTTGATGGAGGAAGCCGTAAGCAGTGCAGACCTCTCTCATTTAATCATCAATGAGGTTCGAACACAGGAAGTCTGTAATGTAGAGCTCGAATCGTATTCTCAACACTTTAACAATTGAGCTAACCGAGCACACTGTAGTGAGTATTCCAATCAGAAATTTCATGGGCGTGGTCCATCTGTGGCTCATACTTGACAAAAATTTCATGATTGGGATAGAAGAGCCATCACAGAGCGATCGTCTCAAATAATGTCGGTAAATTTACTGCACTTTTTTCACAGTGTACGTTCAATTTACACTTCAGTGTACATAGAATTACTGCAAATAAACGCTAAATTTAGTGCAGTTTTTCACAGTGTACGTTCAACTTACACTTCAGTGTATATACAATAACTGTAAATGAACCGTAAATTTACTGTACTTTTTTCACAGTGTACGTTCAATTTACACTTCAGTGTATATACAATAACTGTAAATAAACCGTAAATTTACTGGACTTTTTTCACAGTGTAAGGTCAATTTACACTTCAGTGTATATACAATAACTGTAAATGAACCGTAAATTTACTGGACTTTTTTAACAGTGTAAGTTCAATTTACACTTAAGTGTATATACAATTACTATAAATAAACGTAAATTGACTGTACTTTTTTCATAGTATACGTATCTTTTCCCTTCCCCCCTTGCGTCGAATCCTTTTTGTGAGATCCAGTGTATTGGGATGCGCCCGTCATCTTTTCGACTCCTCCTGTCTTGAACGTTTTCTGTAAGAAAAAGAAGAATTATGAGATTCGTGAACATTGTTTGGGTTGCCAAGTACCTTGGCAAAAAGCTATATAAAAAATTTCGTACAAGCCAGAGTTGGGATACTCGCGTCAATTACTCGACTCGAATCGGCTTTTTTAATGACTTGATTAAACTCGAGTCGTCACAGCAAAAAAACTCGTCTTGTACTCGACTTGACAAAATGTTGACGTTTTGAAAAACTCGTTTTCTGTTGAGTGCGATTCACCAAAAAGCAAGAATATACATTATTTTGAATCTCTTCATTCGAACTCTGCGGCAAGCCTAGCTTGTTGAAAATTTGATCTGATTTCGCCAGCTGGGATATAACGCCAGTTCGCCCAATGCTTCATTTAGGAATCGATAACTCACAACTCGTGGGAGCAACCCCACATAATTAGGACTGAGCAAAACCGAATCATTTGGAATTTGAATCTAATCCGAAGAGTTTTTCTGATTCTGTTTGAATTACTAATACTAATCAATAATAGCATGAGCAGACTTATTTTCAATTCAAACCCCCTGCTCCTTGTCGACGGAAAAAAATTTTCATATTTCAAACACAAAATGAAGTCTATTTCGGTCAAATATGGCTATTTTGCTCAACCAGTGAAATAGAAACGATGTTTTGCCGAAGTTTTGAATATCTATTTAGAAATCCCTCACCAGGGCAATGGAAATGAATAACAATCAATAAGTCTGAATAAAAAAAAAAGAAATTTCTACGGTATCTAATCAACGGGCATGAAATATTGATGATTATGATAAGAAAGTTTCGAACGCCCAAATAAATGAGATTCTGACACCCTCATCCAACGGCTGATAATGTTGTCCATTTTCGTGGAAAGGGGATCCGACACTTTTGCAATGGCAAAGATTTTGAAAAAAATTTCAATAAAATTATAAATACAAGTATAGTATAACAGATAAGTTATAATTTAGGAAGTCTAGCTACACATTCACAAAATTTTATTCTCCTAACATTGCGTCCGACCGCAGTCAAGACTTCTCCAGATAAGCATTTTCGGTCCGAAATTCTAAAACAGTATCAGATTAAGGACTCAAATATACATCCCTGTAATATGTGCACGCAAGTGTTATGCCGATCTTGTCTCCCCCCACTTTAATTTTCAGGCCCATATCATAACCACTATATAAATATGTACATTATTTATGCATGAGTAATTTTGTGTTTATTCTTTTTGCTGTGAGTTCACTATATAAAGTACTACCACGTGCAGTAAACTGAGATAACCAATTTGGACCAGGGTGTTTCCACAACCATTCGAAAATTTTTGTTATAACACTATTACACATACTATACAAAGTTATTTACCTAAAATGTATGTTTTTCTTTTTTTTCCCACTTATATTTCACTTCTCATTTCCTTTTTTTAGGTAGATAACAGGCTTATGTCGAACTTTGTGTTTTAGGCCAAATAGGTCTTATACATACGGCCTGTCTCATACTCATAATGTGTTTCTTATTATTGTATATTGGTGATGTATATATTTTGAGACGAATAAACATACATACATGACTCAATTCGAAAACTGATATATCTCATGCCGTATTAGCATTACTTTATTTTTTCATACAAAGCTGCATGTGCTTACCTTTAGATAATAAGATAAAGCTAGGGTATCTTTATCTGTCTTTGTCTGAATAGTAATATTCTGGAATATTGATTATACGGTACTTAAATCAAGCCATGTTGCAGTGAAATTTTGATATATGCCAAATTTTACGTATGAAATTCGACTCAAATTATTGCCTTGGTTTCGAATTAACCAAAATATAGATATATCACTTATATGAATTGACCAAAATCGATTATATTTTGTTGTTAAAATATGAAAATTGTTGCTCTTTCTCATATAGTGGGAATTGAAAATACAATATATACTATAATAAATTATTGCAATGGATGATCTATCGTAACACATACAATCAACTTTGTTGATTACTTGAAAGGAAAAAGTCAGCTTTATTCGACAACGAAAATGCAATAGTGAAAATGGGATAATTATTATTTACATGGAATTAGTGATTCGATCCGATTCGTAAAAATTATATATAGGATAATGGAGGAAGCCGTGAGCAGCGCTAACGTGAACTACCTTGCACCGGCGAGGCGTCCAGCAGACCTCTCGCATATAATCATCATCCCCCACCGGACGCGAACCTGCACCGTGACGATCAGAGATGCGTAGCTCGAAGCATATTCCTAACGCTTTATCGATTGAGCTAACCGGACATCTCTTTGATCTTCTGGTAGCAGCTAGTCACCAACCTGGCTTCGAGCAGATTTCTACAAAAAAACAAAAAAAAAACAAAGAAAAACAGGAATATCGTTCTCAACTATTGGATGAGGACATTCTACCAAGAATATCTTTATCGAGATTTGTTCTAAGTAAAGAAGTGTGATCTAATACGTACAAAACATTGGTCAACTAATATGGCAAAGAATACCTCAAGATGTTAGTTTCTGTCAAGTAGAAACCATTCCACATAGATGTACTATAGCTCTGATCGAAAATTTTATTTTGTGGAGTATGCGTCACAGATGGATCGCACCTCATCGGTGCGGTCCATCAGTTACACATACTTAACAAAAGATGCAGATTTTTCTGATTGGGTGTAGAGATTCTTGAAGCCATTCGGCCTGGATGATGATAAAACCTTCAGCAACTGATATGCTTGCTTTTAATTAAAGTGTCTTATAGCATGAAGAAATGGGGGTAATTTTATTTTATCTAGCGTGAGCTACTAGCAAATCGTACTTCAGCGGCGCGATCCATCATTAAATCATGGCCGTTTGCCCAATCAGTAAAGCGTTGGGAATACGCTGTGAGTTATGCGTCACTAACGACCTAGATTCAAATCGCATTGGGGAATGATTATATGCGAGAGAACTGCTGGATACCCTGTAAGTGCCCTGTGGTTCACATAAACGCTGCTTATGACTGCAATGGAAAAATGAGTTAACCCAAAAAACCTTCACACCCGATTCGGAACTTGTATCTGCATGAGAGGTTGTGATTCGTCTTATGATCAAGCTTCGGGTTTCTCCTCCCACAGGTTAAAAATGAGAGAGTATCCTATCCTACTTGATATTAACAAAAGATAATTGTGAAACAATTTTTCTGACAAATTTAATGGGAATTCGATACATTTTCTCCTTTTTAACAAAATTTTCAATTCTATGCACTTATACTAAGAATAGAAAATGTTTTCCATTCGTGAAGTTTTCGATTCCAAACGAATTGTGGAATTAGATGAATCTGAGGTAACGTTTGGACGAGGCTCTTTCTTTGCAATGCGTGATAAACGGGTTTCAAGAAATCATGGGACATTAAAACGGCTAAAACATGGAATAGAAATAAAGTCTGTTCACGTAAACCCATGTTTTTGTGCCAGGAAATCCCAACCGGAAAAATGGTTGAAATTGGATAAAAATGAAACTGTCGTTTTCGAAGTTGGGGATATATTTTCTTTGTTACCAAAACAATATACATTTATGAGGTCATGAAGAACTATGGAGCAAATGACACTGCGAGATTGTCTTCTGAAAATGGTGACAAAAATGGAAGAGTTGCTGGTAGTTCCATGAAAACTGAAATACCAAAAGAAAGTATTACGAAGCACCTAACAACAACTATAGTAAATGACCGAACGTCACCTGTGCCTGAAGCAAAAAATAGATTCGAATCAAATATTGATAAATTGACAAAAAGAAAGATCTTCGGTGAACGAACCGAAATCAGAGTTAACTTCAAAGGTAGAAAAATCTGTTTTGACAATAGGGTCACACTCACGGTCTCAAAATCTTAAGTCCGAGAATTCTCTTATTGGCGGAGGAAAAGAGGTGACTCTTCCTCTTCAGAGAAAAAGCGAAAACTTCCAGCGTGGATGTCAAATTCTAAAAAAAATATGAAGACCGATGCGAAAAGTACTGAAAACACACCGAAAATCAAATCGCAAAACGTCGATAAAACCCCAAAGTCATCGACAGCAAAACGACGGCAAAAAATGCCTTCGGTGAAATTTGATTCGAGCGAAGATGAAGAGACTACGAGAAACAGTGCGAAAGACCCAAAAAATGATGGTCAATCCACGTTCACTGAAATTACAACGCTGAAAAATAAACAGAGAACAGAAGAGAAAATGAACAATCCAGAACAAAAATACGAAAATATTGAAATGGTCGATGTCAGCGTCTCCGCTCAAATCTCAACTGTTCAAAATGATACTAATTTGGACGTCACAAATCCAGTCCCTGAATGGTCAACTTGCGCTAACTCAAAAATAGGCAGACCATCGCTAGTCATCACTCCAAACAAAACTTTCACTGACGATGATTCAATGGATCAGGTGAACATTTCCCATCCATCAGGAGACACGTCTCCATCTGGTCATGTGAAGGTACCAGATATGTGCTCGATATAGCAGTGTTCTGGTTCCGGCGTTTTGATGATTTTTTTTCTATTTTTTAAGGAATGGAATCAAAGTATGTGCGTTCTTCTTATGGGCATGTTTCAATAGCTTTAATGGTAACGGAAGGACGTTAGATAGACTTTGAATTCCTGTATCATGATATCATGATTACATAAATTTTTCAACTGGTTTGACTTAGACTTTTCGAAATGGCCAAATGAACTGTTAGATTTGAATGGTTACAGACGGACTCTATCTAACTGCTTGATTCCAATTGATTTTCTTATTTCTGTCTCTTTTCCAAGAGTACAATCAGGCCATCTGAACCATATTATGCTTCTACAGGGAATATTATATTATATCTTAACCCCGAAGGGTCAAGATAGAGGACGATATAGAGACCAAATTTGATATTCTTTATTATACCTCAACCAAAAGAATAAATTCAGAATCCAAATACAATCTAGTCTTAGCTTCTTTTTTTCTTCTCCCAATGGATAAAAATGCACTCGCATTTATACACTTTATGTGACCCTTCAAGTGAGCCTTAGGCGGGATATTATATTTCTTTTCGTCGGACGTGATCACAACATAACCATTAAAACTTGTTTCGCTTGGGTCATCTCTTGTGGCAATGGTACTTATTAATACGTATAAAAAAATTTGCTAACTATGTCTTACTAAAGCTGGTAAAAGTAACGGATGGACAACGCAAAACCGAATCAGATATCTTCAGAGTGAGGTTATCTTCAGTGAGATATCACAAATATTGTGTTTCTAAAAGCCAATGATGTATCCTTGTATGTAAAAGGCATTTTAGCCAATTACATGTTGAAAATTTTGCTTTATAGGCTTAATGCATTAAGCACTGAATAATGTTGCGTAACAAACATGTGAAATTAAAAGGCCTGTCTTAGATTAGTTCAAGAGTAAAAATAATTTGCTTAATTCAAAACAATGCCATAATTTGAGCCGAATTTCATACGTAAAATTTGGCATATATCAAAATTTCACTGCAAAATGGCTTGATTTAAGTACCGTATAATCAATATTCCAGAATATTACTATTCAGACAAAGACAGATAAAGATGCCCTAGCTTTATCTTATTATCTAAAGGTAAGCACATGCAGCTTTGTATGAATCTGAAAAAATAAAGTAATGCTAATACGGCATGAGATATATCAGTTTTCGAGTTGAGTCATGTATGTATGTTTTTTCGTCTCAAAATATATACATCACCAATATACAATAATAAGAAACACATTATGAGTATGAGACAGGCTGGACATACAAGACATATTTGGCCTAAAACACAAAGTGCGACATAAGCCTGTTATCTACCTAAAAAAAGGAAATTAAAAGTGAAATATAAGCGGGAAAAAAAGAAAAGCATACATTTTAGGTAAATAACTTTGTATAGTATGTGTAATAGTGTTATAACAAAAATTTTCGAATGGTTGTGGAAACACCCTGGTCCAAATTGGTTATCTCAGTTTACTGCACGTGATAGTACTTTATATAGTGAACTCACAGCAAAATGAATAAACACAAAATTACTCATGCATAAATAATGTAATATTTATATAGTGGTTATGATATGGGCCTGAAAATTAAAGTGGGGGGAGACAAGATCGGCATAACACTTACGTGCACCTATTACAGGGATGTATATTTGAGTCCTATATCTGATACTGTTTTAAAATTTCGGACCGAAAATGGTTACCTGGAGAAGTCTTGACCGTGGTCAGACGCAATGTTAGGAGAATAAAATTTTGTGAATGTGAAGCTAGACTTCCTAAATTTTAACCTATCTGTTCACTATACTTTTATTTATAATTTTATTAAAATTGTTCTCAAAATTTTTGCCATTGCAGAAGTATGGGAGCAACAGTAAGTACAAGCATCACAACGAGAATATCGCTTAAATAGAGTCTGACCCGACTTTTTTAACTCCCTTCCCACGAAAACGGCCAATATTATCAGCCGTTGGATCAGGGTGTCAGAATCTTATTTTCTTTGGGCGTTCGAATTTTTCATATCATAATCATCAATACTGCTATTTCATGCCCGTTAATTAGATACCTTAGAAATTTATTTTTTTATTCTGACTTATTGTTGTTCATTTCCACTGTCCTGGTGAGGGATTTCTAAACAGATATTCGAAACTTCGGCAAAACATCGTTTTTATTTCACCGGTTGAACAAAATAGCCATAATTGACTGGAATGGACTTCATTTTTAAAGGTGACGGAACATACGATGCTAAAGTTAGAAAATAGTCAACTAAAAATGGTAGCATATATGTATATTGTATATTTCTAGTTTTGCACTTCTAAAAACCTCCTATAATTTTAAAAAAGAATTGGGTGCGCTCATAAAAATGTTTTTTTTTTTTAAATTTCTCCGATTTGACGTTATCAATGTATGACGAAATACCCAAGAGATTGTTTCGCTAAAATCGCTGTTTTCTTTTTTTTTCAGATTTGAATTTTCGACATTAATATATTTCTACCAATTTTGCCAGAAATTTGAGTCTCGGGAATAAATTTATCAGACTTGTTACTGCAGTAAAATCACAAAATTATTGAAAAAGTAAGAAAATTTTTGAAATAATCTACTAATGAGACCGCTCGCATGCGCGATCTTTACGAAGGTTGGCGGACCTGTTTAATCAATCTCAAAGAAAGATAACGTTTATTCAGACATGATCCATAGATAGAACATGCTTTTAAGCGCAATTCGTCGGTGGCCCATGCTTGACAAATCAGTCGCAATTTCCTAAGTGCATAGTTTTCACCGAATATATTGTTTTTCAACAAGTATTGTTGTATTAAAAGCATGGAATAATGTTGGTCTACATTTAATTGAGGGTGGAATGTTTGGGATTGGAAATTCAAGCGCATCTAGGGAGAGTGGGATCTTTTATGTTGAGTTACGGAACAGTTACAGAAAATTGAATAATGGCAGGAGGTTTGGTGTGCGCGCGGGTGCGCGGTTGTCAGCACTATAGGGTATTTAGAGGGTGAGTGGTACGTATTTAGAGGGTAAGCTCTTCCCCGAGACGAAAAAGAAAGTATTCGGACCATTTAAGTTCTTCAGAACACTGAAACTCTCAACATTGTTTTCGTGCTTTCAGCACACAATAATTATTTTCAATATTTAAATAACTTTAGGACCTGGAGTCTCACTTATGAATATTTTCGGCGCTTCCAGAAAGATTTTTTTTGTGTTTTAACTGACATACGAATAAAATGCCTTCGGACAAAGAATAGAATAATCAGCGACCTTTCCAAGGTTCAAAATACGCCATTGGGAATGTGGCATTCTGTGGCATGTGAATATCTTCGTTAATGAAAAAATGTATTGATTTTAAGTAATATTATTTGATCCAGGATATCAGTGCTAACGCGAATTGTGCTTGAAATATAACTGTCAGCATTATGACACTACAAAACATTCGCACTCCAGATCAATATATGTGAATATACGTGACCATATACATAAAGTAAAGAACACATCTATGGTCTATACCTGGCCAAAGTTCAAACGATACACGACGCATAGTTCGATGACAAAAGCATTTAATACAGTTTCCCGGGAAAATGCCAACTATTGAAAAATATGGAAAATTTGTTATTTTCTTTCAATATCTAAAGAGTCTGTTGCGTTGAAAAAATAAGTAAATTAATGTTGAATATTCACGTGATTGTAAATATATCACAAAGAAAAATATACTTTATAACATGATATACTAATGGATCGCGCCGACGAAGAGTAGACAATATGTTCGACAAATAGTGGAATTGACTTTTTTTGAATTTTTTATTTATCGAATGAAATAATATTTTTATTCTTTCATCCATTATTGGGCGCAGAAGAGTTAGAATGAAAACAAATATCCTGATTTTCACAAACCCGCTATTTTTAATCGGTATCGGCCATTAATAAAATGGCGGTATCATAAGTCACTTGTATAAAGCCACATTTTGCGGTTTTTAAACAGAAAACGAGAAAAATTTAACGGTAAAATTGAAAATTCTCGCATTCCTGTGAACAGAAAAAATATGATAAAATTTTTGCCATTGAGAATACAATGCAATTCTTTTCTTTAAGTATTGAGATTTTAAAACATAGAACATTTTGACAATATTTGTTAAATATAGTGCAAGGCGATTGCAATAAAAATTTGATAAAATTTCTGCTTTTGAAAAACACAATGTAAAATAATTTTCCAAGAAAATGTCGACATTCCAAAAACTAAAAAAATTCCTTCAATTTCCATTCTATATGTGGCAAGGCGGTTGCGATGTAAATTTTACAGTTAAAAAAGGTTGATATCCGCTTGTTTTATCATGTCTCATTATGCAACTCCGTGAACTGCTAACGCTTATTCTGGTGAAATATAAATGTCTATACGAACTATATGTTCGACCAAGTAATGGAATCACGATATTCAAGGCTTTCTCCTCTCGCAGGATAAAACTGTATTTCATCGTAAATTGAGATGAACAGGGCCTCGACTGCGTTATACATCAGTGGCCCATATCTGACTGAGCAAGTTTCAACAAATCTCATGGTTTCTGCTTCTGTAGGACTGAACATAATTTTTATATGTATTTCATTTTTGTGAATTATGATCTAAAAATACAAGATATCTTCGCCAAATTTAGAAATTCAAAGCCTGTAGAGGATGTTACATAGGATGTTATTTGGTACAAAACATGAAGATACGCACTTAGACAAAATTTTGTCATCGGTGTAGGATGTATCGGTAAAAATAATTGTATGATCATGACCATAGCTTTAGTTTTTTTTTAAGTTTTCTGTATTATCTGTCGTAATCGGCAACAATATAGGCATAAAACATGACGTACGGTTTGATATTTTATGATTTTGTGTTTATTTATTTGTTCAAAACTCTCCATAATATCTTGCATTCTTTCTGCATCAAGCAAGTTTGAATACAGTTCTACGCTTGAAAAAATATATCGAAGTTTAAAAGTTCAAAAAAATTTCGGTTTGTCAGTCCTGCCTAAAAATAAATGAGAAAACTAATAAAATTTTTGCTGATGAAAAATACAATGCAGAAGAATTTTCCAGGAAAATGTCATTCCGAAGCAAATATAAATTCCCTCAATTTCCGTTCAATGTGTTGGAAGGCGGTTGCAATGTAAATTTCACTGTTAAAAAATAGTTGATATACACTTGTTTTATCATGTCTCATTTTGCACCCGCGTGAAGGGCTAACGCTAATTCTGGTAAAATATAAATGTCAGCATTATCATTTCAAGCAATAACATCACCATCTTAATAACCGATACACAACCCAGATATATGTAAAGTAATTACCTGGCATAGACTTTCAATCACAAATCTTAAAAGATGTACATCGGACCAGTGTTTTATTGTATTTTTAAAGAAATTGATCTCATTTGTGTATCAGGAGCCAAAGAAGTGGGTACCGGCGGAGAAAGCATAAGTCAGATTTACTCATTAACAGCGCGATCACTCATTCCGCGTTAGTTTTAAATGGAATTCACGATGAATGAAATAGGATTTTTTTAGATTTATATCTCTACATATTGGAAGAAATCAGATTTTTTTCCGCGCCTTTGACGTGCTTTATATGGTTTATGTAGAAAAACTAATCACATTTTTGCGATAAGTCGAAAAATTGAAAAAAATATTTTTTGTGGAGGGAAAATGAGTGAGGATTGGTCGTTAATATATATAAAGTAATACTCATTTCAATGGGTCATGCGGAATCATGTAAAATATTCGGAGCATGACAAAATAAAATTTCGTTTATCAAGACTTGGTTAAGTACGGGTCACTGATTGTACGCGCTAAGGAGGCGCGGCCCATCTTTGGCTCAAGCATGACAAAATAAAATTTCTTTTATCAAGACTTGGTTAAATACGGGTCACTGATTGTACGCGCTAAAGAGGCCCATCTTTGGCTCAAGCATCACAACGTAAACTTTCGTCTATGACTCAGTGCTATCACTTCTTCCGGTAAAATATAAATGTCAGCATTATCATTCCAAACGATAATATTACCATCTTAATAACCGACCCAATACATGGTCCGCAGTTTGATACCTCACAAGTCTGTTGCGTTAGACATTTACTGTTGAAAAAAAGCAAAATTGTGTTGAATATTCTGGTAATTGTAAATACATCATTAAGAAAACCAGAAGAAAACCATACTTTGTTGAACATGATATACTGATGGATCGCGCCGACAAAGAGCATATTTTTACTCTTTTATCCAAATATTTCAAAATGTCTCTTAATTTAAGCGCCGAGCATGTTTTAGCAGAATTCAAACCTGACAGAATTTATAAACATTTATTTTTGGTTGCAGAAATGTCGCGTTATAGAATGGAAACACCTTATATTTCACAAAACCCCCATTCATTTTTTACATTTTATATTTTCGGCCATTTTTAATATAAATAAAATCTCGACATCGCTATATCCCATGTATAGAGCTATTTTTTGCGTTTCTTTTCTAAACAGAATGAGCGAAAAATTTCACTATAAAATTGAACATTTTTCTCATAGTCGTCTACGCAGATAAAAAATTTTGTTGTTCAAAAATACAATGCAAAAGAATTTTCTAGGAAAATGTTGACATTCCAAAACATAGAAAAATTCCATCAATTTCCGTTCAATATGCTGCAAGGCGATTGCGATATAAATTTTTACTGTTAAAAAAAATAGTTTATATAGACCTTTATTATCATGCCACATTATGCAAATACGCGTGATGACACGAAGAAGCATTATCGATGATATTTCATGTCTCATTTGCGATTTCTTTAAAAGTAACTTATATAAATCGTCCCTGGGAACCGAATGGAAATCAGTAACAAATATAGATCAATGTTGAAGTTCCCGAAATATTGATATCGTTCAGTGGACCATCGATGAATCGCGCCGCCTTAAGTTGATTGCGCTTTAAGAAGCAATATTTTTGAAAATTTTCTGAGCAAGATCGGCAGCGCGTAAACGAAATCATCTACAACCACTTATATGGCGGAGAGTTGCTTCAATATGTTCAGCCGAAACTGCACTTTAAAGGGCTAAAATTCCAAATTATTGGAGAAACAGTTCCTCCATTCGAAATCACTTATACGGCGCGATCCATCGGTGACTCATACAACCACAAAATATGCTTTGACAATTTTCAGACTAGATGTCTATCTGCTCAGCATAGTTTCAGCTATACGGAAAATGCGTTACCGACGAGCATTGTCTGACTCGGCAAGTGTCGAACCTCCTGCCTATAAACTGCTGGTAAACCGCGCAGCCAAGACACGGACCATCTGTGGCTCATGCTTGATGCAATTCATACTGAAACTTCCTTTTGCTTTGTATTTCTCAAATCCAACAATATATTGTCTTCCCCAGCATGGCCCATGACTTGATGACCCGGTCTATCAGTTGATGATACTAGGAAAGGTATAAATTCAGGAAAAGTTGATGTACAATGCAAAATCAGATGTTTTAGGCCCCCCAATGCAGATACTATTTAAAGCACTCTAGTATTATAGAATTTTAAATTATTGAATTTTCTTGTAGATTTAGCTACTTGATAAGTCGTCGTACAAGGCAACACATGGATTATAGAAAGCTAATATGCCTTCTTTGTCTTATCTCTGGATCGTTTGCACTGAAAAAGCTGAATTTTCGCGCATAGTTTTGGCGTTTTTATTCCCAAAATGGTGTAATTTATCAACAAAAATGGTAAAAAAATTTACGCGCACTTTCTACGCGAAAGTTCTAATGGCCAAAAATTAAGTTTTGTTTTATGTCCCCAAAGTGTGACACCTTACACCGCTGCAGTGTACTGTATCCCGGTAGTTGAGTCAACGGACGTTGGGAACAGAGATCTAGTGAAGTTTAACGTACCGCATTCCCGAATATCACCAAAATTAAAACTGACAGAATATTCTCATTCTAATCAGAGGGCTTGATGCTGGAACGGAAAGTGTAGGTTCTTACGAACAGCAATAAACCCGTTCTTCCAGAACTGGATCAAGTAGGTGCAATTTGAACGCGCTGGTGCTCTCGCAGCCTAGTTTATATACACAGTTATGAGTAACTGACCTTTCACTCTCAATATTTCACAGAAGGAGCCTGTTATACCAAGATAATTAAAGGAAATTCGTTCAAGTAGACGATTGTGAGGTGAGTAATATCGCTATGGCTTCCCCAACATTACGCCCTACTCTGCCTGTTTTATACCTTCGTTATACTCCACCTACCCTGTACGAAAACTACGGTTAAATCATCGTTCTTTTATATTGTATATTTCCGAAATTCAAACACCTTTTTAATGAGATTTATACCATATATGGGTCATTAATACAGCGTTTCGAAGGGGCGTTCCATCAACAGTCCATAATTGGCCGAAAAGTCGATTTTATAAATTTATACAGCGATTTCGTCGTGCTTGTCGTAATAAAGCATAAAATAAATGTTTCATTTTCCAAAATCCTTCCCTATCAGAACTATTAATATGTCATATATGAGCCATAGACAGACCACGCCGCGTCGGTAAGATACATCAGTCCAGTCAGAAGTATTTTGACGATATATGGTTTTTTTATGTATGGGCCACTGATATATGGTGAGACGAGCCACCGAGACGCTGCCTATCATCAGTCCATACATGATATTCATCCAAGAGTGTGAGGTATTTTATAAATATACAATTACTGCGAGTGCTCAGTATATTTACTGTACTTTACTTCATGGGTTGGAAATCCCACAAATCATAATTTTAAACAGTGAAAGAAAAATCGACTGACGCGATCCTAGAACTCGATATATCTCAATCTCGAGCGATGAATTTATCCACTGCGCCGTCCATTCGACTGAAAATTTCTTAATTTAGAAAGATAGCCATCTTACGGGAACGAAACGAGTTTGAAAAACGGTGAAAGAAATATCGAGTGACGCGAATCTAGAACTCGAGATATCTTAATTTCAAGAGATGAATTTAACCACTACACCATTCGTTCAATTGAATAATTGGGTGATTTAGAAAGATAGCTATCTTACGAGAACGAAATGAGTTTGAAAAACAGTGAAAGAGACATCGACTGACGCGAGTCTAGAACTCGTGATACCTCGATCTCGAGCGAAGAAATTATACACTGCGCCATCCATTCGAGTGAAAATTGGGTGATTTAGAAAGATAGCTATCTCATAGAAACGAAACGAGTTTAAAAAACAGTAAAAGAAAAATCGTCTGACGCGATTCTAGAACTCGAGATATCCCGATCTCGAGCGATGAATTTATCCACTGCGCCAACCATTCGACCGGGAATTTGGAGATTTAGAAAGATGGCTAACTTACGTCAATGAGATGAGTTTGAAAATTCGTGAAAGAAAAATCGACTGACGCGAGTCTAGAACTAGAGATGTCTTAATTTCGAGGGATGAATTTTTTCACTACGCCATCCATTCGACCGAAAATTTGGTAATTTACAAAGATAGCTATCTTACGGAAACGAAACAAGTTTGAGAAACAGTGAAGGCAAAATCGAATGACGCGAGTCGAAAACTCGAGATATATCGATCTCGAGCGACGAATTTATCCACTGAGCCATCCATTCGACTGAAAATTTTGTGATTTAGAAAGATAGCTATCTTACGGAAACGAAACGAGTTTGAAAAACAGTGAAAAAAAAACCGACTGACGCGAGTCTAGAACTCGAGTTATCATGATCTCGAGCGATGAATTTATCCACTGCGCCAACCATTCGACTGAAAATTGGGCGATTTAGAAAGATAGCTATCTTACGGAAACGAAACGAGTTTGAAAAATAGTGAAAGAAATATCGATTTATTCGCGTCTAGAAGTCGAGATATCTTAATTTCGAGCGAAGAATTTATCCACTACGCCATCCATTCGACTGAAAATTTGGTGATTTGGTAAGATAGCTATCTTACGGAAACAAAACGAGTTTGAAAAACAGTGAAACAAAAATCGACTGACGCGAGTTTAGAAGTCGAGATATCTTAATTTCGAGCGATGAATTTATCCGCTGCTACATCCAATCGACTAAAAATTTGGGGAATTAGAAAGAAATCTATCTTACGGAAACGAAACGAGTTTGAAAAACAGTGGGAAAAAAATCGACTGACGCGAGTCTAGAACTCGAGATCCACTGCGCCAAACATTCGACTGAAAATTTGGTAATTTAGAAAGATAGCTATCATACGGAAACGAAACGAGTTTAAAAAAACTCGAAACATCTTGATCTCGAGCGATTAATTTATTAACTGCGCCAAAATTTCGACTGAAAATTTGGTGATTTAGAAAGATAGCTATCTTACGGAAACGAAACGAGTTTGAAAAACAGTGAAAAAACAATCGACGGACGCGAGTCTAAAACTCGAGATATCTTGATCTTGAGCAATGAATTTACCCACTGCGCCAACCATTCGACTGAAAATATGGGGATTTAGAAAGAAATCTATCTTACGGAAACGAAATGAGTTTGAAAAATAGTGAAAAAAAAATCGACTGACGCGAGACTAGAAGTCAAGATATCTTAATTTCGAGCGAAGAATTTATC
>OZ023139.1:28792605-28816526 GCA_963675895.2 Styela plicata | reverse complement strand
TGGATATATGCAGCGGTGCGAGCGGATTTAGTTTTCTTTTTTTTGAAGGAGAGGATGGGAAAATATTTTCAGTCGATTGAATTTTGTCGTCAAAATGGACTGGCTTTTGGACTGGAGTGTAATCGAAAATACATGATTTAAATTCGTTCAAGGTTACATTTGTAATGCTTAACTGTAAATTTCTTAATTATCATGATGGAGACAATAATAGTAACAGTAAAATATTCGTCGACTTTTCGATCCTGTAGAGGACAAAACGTATATAAATCAACAAATGCTGGCAATTTCCGGAGACTCAAAACCTCACCTTTGTTGCCCGTCGTATCGAAGCAATTATTTGAATTTACGTTTTCTCTGTGTTATATGCCGAGATGCGTGAGGTTGTGCCGCGTTAGCCTTGTTTAGCTTGAAGTGAGCGGTATTATGCCGAAATTTGTAGTGATCTAGTGCGCTAGGGTTTTTTTGTGAAATATATGCGATTAGGATATTCCCCAACTCTGTTTTGCTTTAGAACGTCCGAACAGTAACACCTATTCCGAACGTCCTAAAACAGTAACACCAATTACAGTTACAACTAACTGACCAGGGTTGCCCGTCTTGACTGGAGCTGCCAGCTTTGTTGAATCTTGAGTGTATTTTCTTGCCTCCTTTTTTTGCGTTTGGTTTACGTTGGGAACTTTTATAATAAAACCATACAAATCTTTGATCAAGTGTGTTCTTGAGTGAATGGCGAGTCAATAAAGGGAGGAGCTGTTTTTAGAAATACGAGGTTACGGCGAATAATCATACATGTAACTTGGCTACCACAGATTCGTTTTGAAAAAATTATCCAAATAGAATCGAATTCCAAATGATTCGGTTTTGCCCAGCTCTACTGGCAAACCTATTTCAACAAAATCCATATCCCCGAGATATTTCGATTTTCACCTTGTCAGTGACGCGCTAATTCGCAATAATTTTGTTGGGGTAGCCTTGAAGTAAGTATACACTTGAAAGTGACTATGTAAAGGAATTACTCTTTACAGATAGGCCTGGGCAAATCGATTCGGTATATTCCAATCGAGTCGAAACACATATTGAATATTCGCTGTTTTATATGTTTGCAGATGAGTAGCTAAGTATAGGCTAATTTTAGCTGACTAATTTCATACAATACTATAAACCTGCTGTTGATCTGCGAAACCACTGGAGATAGCCTATTAGGACAATACCGGTACCGGTACTCTTCTGCTGCTAGGTTTCAACCAAGAACTCAGAAAATATGAATTCTAATAGCTTATTGGACGTGAAAAATAAAGACAATCTGATGAAGGTACTTGAAAATGTAATTTCGACTATAAACTCTGTAAAAAAAGACCAGGAAATATTACAATTGGACATCACTAAAGAAAGAGAAGCCAGGACAAAAATGGAAAGCAGCCAATCAAAAGGTGAAACGCATGCCAGCGATACCACAGATTTTTCTCGGTCCACGAGCTCATTCGACCAACTGGACACTAGGTCTAAAAATATAATGGATCAAGTAGAGAACTTAATAAAGATGGTTTATGAAATAAAAGACTGCGCAATTAAAAATGAAACTGCTATTGATGACTTGGAGCAATATGGGAGAAGAAACTGCATCCTACTACATGGTTGTCGGAATCTTCCAACTACAAATCATTATGGAGAATTCGAATATTATGTGGCCAGTACTTTAAATTCTGCTTTAAAACTAAAACTACCAATACAATATGGTGACATCGATATCACCCATGTACTGCCACCAGACAACAAGGGAAATGTTCCAATCATCATCAAATTCGTTCGTCGGAGTACAAAAAATATGGTTTACGCTCTTAAAAAAGACTCAAAGGTAGCGGATTGTCAATAACAGAATCTCTCACAAAAAAGCGAATTGTTCTTCTGAAACAAGCAAGAGAAGCACTTGGTCTCAAGGAGTTTGGACCATAAATGGAGACATTTTTGGAATTTACGAAGGTAAGAAAAAATTGATTAGAAGTCTCGACGATATTAATGATCTTATTTCACATTCTAAGGCTGCCTACAGTAAAGCAATCAAAACATCCAGTTAGGTTCGTGATCACTGCAAAAAATGCATATATAATTTGTCAGCTAAAAAAATAGCCTCGCATATGCTTTCTTATAAGCCAAGAGAACTTGGTGACATTTAGAATTTTTTTTTTTTTTTTTTTTTTTTTTTTTTTTTTTTGATTTTGTCGGGTCTATGCCCATTAGGAAATCAAAGTTATCATGTCCTGGGTGCGTTAAAACTGTGAGAAATGGGGAAGCTAGTATATTCTGTAACCAAAATAATCATTGGATCCACCTAAAATGTAGTGAACTTAATGAAAATGAATTCCAGATACTTTGCGATGAACCCGACCACTATCCCTGGTCATGTAAATTTTGCCTTCAAAAAGAATTACCTTTTAACAGCATATGCCCAAAAGAAATTATAAACCTAAGAAAACAACCAAATATCGGTACTTTAAGGCTTGATCCTGAAGTATTAAATGGATACTTTGATATACCAGTAGATAATGATAAAACGGAAATTGACTCAATTTCCATGAATGCGGCTGATTGTCAATATTTATATGCCCATGAAAGTGATATAATATGTACCCACGGTCATTTCACTACGCTATCAGTAAACATGAGATCGTTGGTAAATCCCAGGATTTTTGCTAAACTTGAAGCACTACTGGCTTCCATGAAAACTCAGCCAGACATTATTGCAGTCACAGAAACCTGGAGTAAACAGGACCAACTTGGCCCATGGCTAAATCTTACTGATTATAAATTATTTCAAACTCGAGGAAGAACTTCAAGGGTGGTGGTGTGCCCTGTACATAAAAAATGATATTGCATTCAAAGCAAGACCTGACTTATCCTTAATGAAAGAGAAATTATTCGAATCCATTTTTGTTGACTTATATTTAAAAAATGGAATCGTAACATGTGGAGCAATTTATAGGTCACCTTCGACAGAGAGCAAGAGCAATGCTGACTTTATTCAGACTCTAAACAGCGTACTTGGCAATGTATCAAAAACAGCATTATTATGGGTGATTTTAACTACAACTTACTAGACATTTCTGATAAATATGTAAATGACTTTATAGATTTGATGGCATCCTTTTCTTTCTATCCAACTATATGTAAGCCAACTCGAATCACTGAAACAACTGCGTCTCTTCTAGATCACATTTGGATCAATATATATGACCAAAAACCTTGTGTAGCCGTGTTAACAGACTCAATTTCTGACCACTTACCGGTAATTCAATGTATTCCATTGAATAAAAAACAGAGCAGTACTTCCAATGAACGTTTCAGGTCTTATACCAAATCAAACATTGAAAGGTTTTAGGGTTTCTTTGACACACAAAGATTTTCCCAAGTATACAGTGAAACAGACCCCGACAAGGGTTTCAAAATTTTCAGTGACTTGATTATGAGCTCCTTCCATGAATGTTTTCCACTGAAAAACAGGAGCAAACACAATGAAAATAAGTGGTTTGATAAGGAACTCACGAAAATGCAAAAAAAGAAGCAAATGCTGTACAAGAAATTCCTAACAGAGAAAACTACTTTAGCAAAAAGTAAATACTTGGAATACAAAAAGTGCTATGAAAGATTGCTTTGTGATAAAAAACGAACTTTCTATAGGAGCCTGATAGGAAAGCATGGGCATGACTTGAAAAAAAACATGGCAAACTGTGAATGAATTACTGGGCCGAAATAAAAATAGACTTTCCAGAGTTTTCACCATCAATGGTTCAGATACAAGTGATCCAGTCAAAATCGCAGATTATTCAATGAACATTTTTCCACCATTGGCAAAAAAATGAATGAGAAATTTTCTCATAATACTAACACTGATTTCAAAAAGTATATGGGCGTATCAAGCAAAACTTCTATGTTTCTCAGCCCAACTTCGTCACTAGAAATTCAAACCATCGTTAAGTCGTTTCGGCCTAAAACAAGTTGTGGAATTGATGGCATATACCATTTAAAATTATCAGAGCAATGCCTTGGAACTGTATGGTAGCGTTGTCACATGTGTTCAATTGCTCACTACAAAACGGTGTTTTCCATTAATCAATTCAAATTATCAAAAGTAATGCCCTTATTTAAGAAGGGCTGCCAGAATGAACCACAAAACTATAGACCTATCAGCCTACTTCCTGCATTTTCAAAAATCTTGGAAAAAATAATGCACAAAAGGCTCAGTGATTTCCTTCATCAAAACAATTTCTTCCATCCTCAACAGTTTGGCTTTCGACCAGGCCATTCGACTCATCATGCAACCTCTCTGTTAACAAGTAAAATATTGAATGCGTTTGAAAACAATGAATTCACTTTAGGAATTTTTCTTGATCTGTCGAAGGCATTTGACAGTATTGATCACAGCATTTTACTTTCAAAATTATATCATATAGGGGTCAGAGGACAAGCTCTCAAATGGTTTGAAAGTTATCTCTCTGAGAGAAAGCAAGTTGTAGTTTACGAAGGGACAGCATCTAGTACATATTGTGATCTAACTGTGGGCACATTACAAGGATCCATTTTAGCCCCACTCTGTTTCAGTATTATTATAAATGATTTTCCAAATGCGTTGAAAAATTCAGAGGTCATTCTTTTTGCGGATGACTCGACTCCATACTTGTAAGGAAAAAATTTGAACGATCTGATATACAAAGCGAATAAAGATCTCGAAAATATCCAAGCATGGCTGTCTACGAACAAACTCACTATCAATGTTGACAAAACGAAATACATGATTTTCAGCTCGCCAAGACTAAAAAGCCCCGTTACATCAAATTTGACGCTTAATAACAAAGTAGTGGAAAGAGTGGCACATACTCGCTTTCTGGGTATAATTCTTGAGGAAAAATTATCTTGGAAAATGCACATCAATGGTGTTCTATCCAAAGTTAGATCCTCTGTTGGTGCTATCACCAAGATAGCCAACAATCTTGATAAATCAACTCTATTACAACTGCATCATTCGATAATAGAAAGTCATATCCGATACTGTGCTTCAACATATATGCACCGTCAAAAATCATTGATTAAAAAATTGCAAAGTGTCTGCAATCGTTTCCTAAGAGTAGTGTTTCATAGAGGAAATAGAGAAAGTGTTAAGGACTTGATGAAAACTTACAAATTGCTTATGTCGAAGATTTAGCTAAATTGGAATTATGCACCATGATGTTTACTCATTTTAACAATCTTAATCCTTCTTGCTTTGATAATATGTTTACGAAAAACAATTCAATTCGAACTAACAGAAATAGGGACGCTTACTTTATTCCATTCGTAAGCAAAACTATATCACAAGAATCTATTACCATTTGTGGGCCTAAGGCTTGGAATTCATTGCCAAACAACGTCAAACATTCCAAGTCAACTTCCGAATTCAGAACAAAACTGAAAAAAACAATGCTAGCATTGTATTAGACCCGTTGATTTCTCTAGATTGTGTTACTGGTTTTCAAGTTTTAATTTTCAGGTGATTTTGGTGTTTAAAGTTGAGTGACTACTATGTGTATAACACATCCGAAATCAAATGAATCAAATGAAAGAAGAATTAAAGTGGGGACAACATCACGAACTGGAAATAAAAATTGTCATTAATGTAGGTTGACAGCATACAATCAATTATTTAAATTTTCTAGCCTGCTGGGTAATTAATCAATTTAAAAAAAAACAATAGATAGAGAGGGCGACCAAACAGCTTTGTACGTAAACCCGCCATGTGTCAATCTGTATCTCGGAACAAAGCAGCTTCCCATAGTGCAAGGCGATAAACAATAATTATTAACTACCCTTGACCTGATTGTACAACAGGTTTTCACACTGTGCTATGTTGAATTATATTTTTTTTTTTTTATCTAAATTTTTTTTCTTTCTTATCATGCAATTTACTTTATACAAAATCTCCTGTCATGTCTAGTACCTCCTCATGAATTCGGGACTGCGAGGTATAAGCCGGCAGCATAATTTGAAAGTTCAATTTGGCTCTTTCGAAACTCGGATATAACATTCATTAACTAAAAAAAAAACAGACAAACTACTAAAAACAGGAAACCCCTTTAATGATTGGTATTCACAGTCAGGAGTTTGTTTATTCTACTTTATACTTTTTATGCATCATTTTAGGATTCGTGTCTTCTATAACCAATCCCAAAGAATTTCGGCCTAAATCCACTCATTGCCACATCTCTTGTCAAATGCGCCACTGATGGATTGCTTTGTCGAGATGTGGTCCATCTTTGGCTCATGCCTGGAGAATGGAAGACTTCCATTTCAAATTTAACACTATTTTAAGCAAATCCACCCTAACCTTAAAACCGAAGAATTTGACTGATATAGAATGAAAATTAAATTATTACTTTTTTTTCCCCTCATTAGAATATTAACTTCGGGTAATTAGGTAAATCGGCATTTGAGTCACTCAGACTCATTAAAAATTTTGATAGAACCTGCCTCCACTCCTACCCCGCTGTATTTTTTTTTAACTCCTTATATGTAGGTAGCCCAATTTGATGCAAACAGATTCTTTTCTTTTAAATATATATATAATATATATATACTTTGCATTATCTGTATCATTACCTGTATAAATTTCTATGTTGTGTTTTTGTAAATTTGCGTCTTTTTCTACATATTAATATTATTGTTTTTTTTTGTTTTTTTTTTACATATATTTTTTTTCCAAGGGTTTTTGCCGCACTCCAGGTTTTAGGTCGACAGGGCCTTGTGCAACTATCCTGTCTTTTATTGTTCTGTATCCTTAAATTTTATATTGATTATTACGAGGCGAATAAACATACATACATACATACATACATTATTCAAAGCAATCTTAAATTGTTCATAGCAACAGAAACTTGCTAAATAAACTAGAATTTTCATTTTAAACGAACGACGAAATGCAATCGATTTTGGTCATTTTTTTTATATTTTGTCGTTAAAATATATATATTTTTTTTGCTATCAGACATGCGGTTCAAGTTGAATATACACTGCAAACTATGCATTTCTTGATTTTCACAAAATGAGACAAGTTGTAATGGTAAAAATGGGATATTTGGTATTTACATGGAATTGGTGATTCAATCCGATTCGAAAAAATAATTCGAATCAGATTCGAATTCCAAATGATTCGGTTTGCCCAGCCCTAATTACATGGTTAATAGGAAAGCAAACAGGACTCAAGATAACGTTTAAAAGGTACCAGAGAATTCGCTTTAACAAAAATTGAAAGAGAGTAACACGTATTTAATTGAAGTTGGTTGAATAATCGTATTTAATCGTATTGATGCAAAATCATAAAGTAAAAATACAAGCATGTGCCACGAATAGACTACTACTCGGTGCGGGTTAATATCATTGATACATGGTTGGAACATATGCCGACAACAACGTAGTTGCACACCTAGGACTTTAGTTCCGT
This sequence comes from Styela plicata, assembly GCA_963675895.2. Lineage (NCBI taxonomy): Eukaryota > Metazoa > Chordata > Ascidiacea > Stolidobranchia > Styelidae > Styela > Styela plicata. The sequence goes on along the minus strand of OZ023139.1, from coordinate 28,809,058 downwards.
GAGGGATGACTATATGCGAGAGGGAGAACCACCGGCACGCGGTGGTTCACGGCGCTGCTTACGGCTTCCTCCACTAACCAGGTCCACGGATGGAAAAAATGCGTTGCACCAAAAACCTTAACCCCTAATTCGGAGCAGGTATCTGTACCAGAGGTCGTGGTTCGCCATATGTTTAAGTCGTGTTCTCGGCTTTCCTCTCCCGCAGGATAAAATTGAAATTCTATATTTTTTTGGTTCTTCGCATCGAGAAAGAGAGTGGGTTTGTCGACACGTATCTGATAAGACTGGGCAAAACCGAATCATTCGAAAATCCAATTTGATTCGAATAATTTTTCGAATCGGATCGAATCACAAATTCTATGTAAATAACAAATATCCGTTTTTATGGTTACATTGTAAAAATCGGAAAATAATTTATAGTGTTTTTTCATATTTTAACGACAAAATGTAATCGATTTTGGTCAAATTTCCGTTGCAACATGCTTTGACTTACAGCAAATAATTTATAACCCACAATCTAGAAGGCCGAAATTATTTTAAAACGGAGATTCTAGTGCTACAATTTTACGATTTATGAATAATCAAGTAAAGGTCACTCCTTTTTCTGACATGAAGGAATCGCTAGAAAATGAGCCAATAAAGCTGCTTCACAGGTTTATTGAGGAAGTCGATGAAAGAGGTGAAGAAGAATTGTCATTTTTCTCCGATGGTTATTCTGGCCAAAATAAAAATTCTATGTTACTTTGGAGTATAAAAAACTCAGACTTTTTGAGATCTATCTGTCTCTATTTTTTCAGACTTATCACAGCCAGAATAAGTGTACAGTACTATTGAACATTACGCTCAAACGGTCAAGTGAAAGGTCAACATTAATCCGTGTTGCTCGAAAAAAACATATTTTGTTCATGTTTCAATTACTGATATTATTTATTGGAGATTTTTTTCAAAAACTCACGGTTTATTATGTGTAAAAATTTTCAGATGACGGCACCACGAAACAAGAAATAAGGTCATGTAAATTTCTCTTCACAACGATTTTCCCAACAAGTTTTTTTCTCAGAACAACACCCGGAGAAGGCGTACCGTATTCTCTTGTAACTCTGGATAAACGAAATATTTATATGAATTCGATGCTAGGAAAGGTATATCACATAGAAGCTCAGAAAATTCATAAAGAAAAATATCTCGATTCAGCTTATCGTTAATCGGGTGAAACCTTGTCGTTAAGCTGAGAGAATATCACACATTTTAACAAGAATCGCAATACTATCAAGTGGAACATTTTGAATGTTATTTTTTTTTAAAAAACCTCAAATTCCTACATAAGTTTATGGAAACTGCAAACTTGTTCATTTATTTAAATATTTTAATATTAATTATTTCAACAACCCCGTTCAGCTTGTTTCAATCAAGTTTCATTGTGTTGAAAGTTGTATGATTATAATTTTCAAAAGAAATTCACTCGGAGACCCGAAGTACGGGAAGTAAAACCCAAAAAGAACCAACGGTCGCTAATTTCTAAGACCAACAACAAAAAGTATGACCCGAAACAGCAGCCTAAGCAGAAAACATTTTATTCAGAACTGAACCTACACTGTCAAAAAAAAAAACGAAATCAGTGATCTTTGGCAGTAATTTTACTTGGTGGTATTGAAATAATTCAAAATTGATTTTTTTGGCCCGATATGGGGTGTTGAAATGTGCGGTCCATCAACACCCCGTAATTGGCATAAATCAATATGGCATTTTTTTAACTTTGGAAATAGACAGGACTGGTAATGACGACCTAGTTCGACTCACCTCTGTCGAATGATACGGCTCGACTAAGGCTCTGGACAAGAAATTCATCGGATAGGCCTATATTTAAGGCTGGGCAATTCGATTTTGTGATTCGGATCGATTCGAAGCACAGATTATTCGAATCAATCGTGAATTGTTTCATGGGAACATAAACTTGCGAAATAAAGTGGATTTTTAATCTTTATTGCAAATGCAATCGATTTTGGTCAAATTTGACCAAATTTGCCGTTAAAAATTGAAAATTTTCGCTCTTGGACCTGGAGTGTAATTAAAATATATTACTTTTAAGTCTGTTTAAGCTAATATTTGCAATTCGTAACTAAATAATTCTTAATTATCACAATGGAGACAATAATAATGATTGTAAAAATTGATATTTGTTATATTGGATGGAATTAGTGATTCGATTCGATTCGAAAAACTTGTATAATTATATATTGAAATATTACATATACCTGTCCGAAGTTCGAAACTTTTCTCTGGAAGGGTCTGATTCATAAAAATTTGATTCGAAATGTATATGAAAGTGCCAAAATAATTACGCGCCGTTTGTGATAATTCCTCTACTTCATATCCTGCATGAGGGCGAAAGAGAGATCAGTAAACACAAAAAAAAATTTGCTAGTTGGATGAACATGCTGGCAAGTGTGTAGTAACACAGCCATGTTCAGCCGTGAAATAAAACGCAGGATAATTTTTCAAACGGCTCAACCTGTGATGTGAAAACGATGATTTGCCTATGATGATTAAGATTCATTTTTTCCTTGTGGGAAAAGAAAGACGAGAAGGTGCCCGGTTAGGTCAATCGTTGAAGCAATGGTTTGAATCCTCTGACTATTGAATATATGCGGGCAGGGCAATTCGAATCGAAGCACAATTTTATTCGAATCAATCGGGAATCGCTCATATGTACAAAAACTCGCCTAAATAAACCAGAATTTTCAATTTTGACTACAAAATACAATCGATTTTGTCAAATTTGACCAAAATCGATTTTATTTTGTCGTTAAAATTGTTGCCCTTGGACATATAGTGTGAATTGAAAGTACATTATAAACTATGAATTTGATTTTCACAATGGTGACAAGTTGTAGTGGTAAAAACGGGATGTTTGTTACTTTCATGGAATCAGTGATTCGAGCCGATTCGAAAAAATATTCGAAGCAGATACGAATTCCAAATGATTCGGTTTTGCCCAGCCCTACTGCTGGACGCCTCGCCGGCGCACGGTGACCACCACCAACCAGGTCCATGAATACGAAAAATGAGCTAAATGTTAAGCGAAAACCTTCACCCTAATTCGGAACTGGTGTCTGCACGAGAGGCCGTGCTCCGCCATACGGTTGAGCCGCATTACGGCTTTCCCCTATCCTAATAGCCTACCGCTCAACCAATGGCGAAGCACTTACGTAAACCACCATACACCAACGAGACTTCCGGCCGATGAATTACAATAAACATAGATACTTCGTTGAAGTAATTTCGAAAATCACCTTCAAAAAAGATGAGATGCTGGTATATTCGACGTTGTTGTAGCTTGGGCTGTCCGAAATATTTGATTCATGATTCGCAAATCATTTTCAGAGGGGACGTGTCACCCCAATAATTTAATCGGGGGAGACGGTATGCCTATGTCCCCCCAATATTAGTGATCCTATTTAAATGTGTCGTAAGACACGATCAAAAGGAAACAAGGAAGTGGTAGTTGGCCACGCCTGGGCAGATAACACTCACTGTACTTTACCATGGTGTTAGTTCCATTTGGGATGTTTTTCAGCTTGTAGTGCAGTTGCTGGTAGTACATCTTTTAGTAGCTCTTTGCGATTGAGTGACCGTTGGTTGGTTACCTTTGGGAGCTGTATCTGACTCGCTCAGAGTGAATGTGTATATGAGCATTGCCTTTGCAAAAAATCTGGCATGAAACAATATTTAGCATAATAGCAGCTATGTGTCGTCACAGATAATTTTGTCATGACGAAAGCATCTCCGTGGTACACCATCCACGGGTTTCGTACAGTCTTATTCGAAGGCATGGATATAAGAACGTTGTCGTTATGCATTTTTTCGTCTGGTATTTCTGGTGCAATTTTCAAGTTCTCTTCATATTACTGAATAATGCTATTTATTTGTTCAAATCATACATGGGTATATCTAATGTGCCTTGTAGCCTGTATCGTGACTCGACTATTTATTCTTTACAAAAAATATACCTTCTGATTGAGATGAGCGTCAGCTGACATTCAACTACAAATTGCCTAAATATATCATGATATTCTGGTATTTTTGTCCTGATAAATGACTTCCATTTGTTAGAGTATGATCGTGCAAAGAAAACGTAATAGTGGTGGTTACTTGGTCAGTAGCGGATCCAGGGTGAGGTTTTTATTCCATTTTATAAAATTTTCGCGCGCAATTTCTTTTTCCTGATCAATTTGGTGGCATATGTTCCCCTCAAAGTGAGAGTTCTAATCATTTTTACAAAAACCTTCTGCGCGTAAATTGTTGCTGGCTGATTTTGTTTCGCTCTATGTATTATTGTTTCGGATAAAAAAAAAAAAAATGAGCCTCTCCGGCGCTCTGATTTTTTATTAAATTTGAAAGCATATTTTTGGATATTGAAAAAAATGTGTCCTTACTCAAAATTACTTCTGTAGTATATATATATCCCCCACTGCTTCCTACGGCATTGTGAATTTTCAAAAAAAAAAGGAGATCAAAGCACATCACTGATGCCAACGATATATTTAGAAATCACACCGCGGTTTTTACCATTATGAATTCTGCTTATCTTGGCGAATATTTTTGTAGCTATCTTAACTTTCGTTATCACAAAAAATGCTTTTAGGTTTATGATGTCATAAATTATCGGTTCATATCTATGCCCCCCCCCCCCCCTCCCCGCCAACCACAAAGTCCCAGTCACGCCACCAATAGAAATACTGATAAATTTATTATGTAGGTGTGTAAATGACCTGTATTTTTATTTTTTGAACTGTACTGTACTGGAAAATTACCCAGACAATCATTACCTTAGTTTATGTTTAGTAAATCTATATCTTTTTTTGAGAACAAGACGAAAAGTTTTTGAATGCAGAGATCTTAAAAACCTTTAAAAAATCGATGGCATTTTGCCATTAAAATATGAAAATTGTTGCTTCTAGGCAATGTAGTGTGAATTGAAAAAACACTATAAACTATCAGTTTCTTGATAACATGATGGAGACAAGTTGTAATAGTAAAAATGGGATATTTGTTATTAACATGGAATTAGTGATTCGATCCGATTCGAAAAAAATTATTCGAATCCCCCAATGATTCGTTTTTGCCCAGCCCTATTGTCAATTAAAAAAAAACGCAAACGAACGGTTTGTTATTCAAGCTGACCTAGAGTGCTCGTCCCGTTGCGTACATTTGCACTTTGCAGGTTAACGCAAAGCGATGCAAACGTGTATTTCCGTTTTTTCGTGAATTTCTGCATTGAATATATTTCCAATGCAATATTTCTACATGAAATATTGCTATGAGCAAAATTGCATAAACTAGTATTTTGACTTTTATTAAATAGTCTAGACTCCTCGCAATATTGCAGCATAACGGATATCATCATAAAAATTTGGTGAAATATTGCAGAAAAATACAATATATGTCATCTGCGCTTTCAATGTATTAAAACCTTTAAACACATGAGAGACAGCAAACGCGTCCGACCTCCTCCGTGACTGCTGGACACGGCGTTGTGCTTTTGCACGAATCTGCTTTTCGCCGCAACTCTGAATTGTGACGCCATACATCGATATCGGTAAAGGGTTATTTTTTTTTATTTCATTCCATACAATTTTGATGATTTGTCATTTTAATTTTTAGGAAAAATTTAAAAGGTTATTTTTATGATAAAAGTACCATAGTTTTTTTCTGAGGTGCAAGTTGGATGTTACTTTTAAACTGGTTCGTGTTAGCTTAGAGCAGTTCTGCACAGCGTACCGTAAATACACCGTAGTATTTTATTTATTTTTTTTTTTATCTAAAATCCCCGCTTTTGTTCTGTTAATAATAATAATAGGGATGTTTACCTATATTAGGTCTGCTTTTACCAATAAAACCCAATCTTTTTACTCAGTTTTAGCTTTTAGTCAGCACCCGGCATATACTGACATCTTCTTGGACAGTGCCAGTTTTAAGTTATTCAAGCTTAACATTAGAAGTAGTTTGTGAAAAAGGCGCTGAATTTAGACTGTTGCAGAGTAGTGCTTTTCTAGCTTATCATTTCGAAGCACTCGGTGAATCAGAGGTCGCAAAACAGGCGGGATGGGTGGTGGAGGAAACGATAACGAAGAATCGAAGGTAACTTAGGCTTTGGTAATGTTCAATGCTGGTGATAATTTCGCTGTAGATTATGAAAGTGCTTGCTAGAATTGTGACGTCACGGAGCCGCCTGTAGCCCCGAACGTTGAGGCAACAGATGTTATTTTTTATATCCAATAAGAATCCAACTTAGAAGTATCATTTCGATTGTTACCTAGTGAAAGGTTTTTTCCATTGAAATAAAGATTGAGTAAGTTTGGTATATGAACAAGAATAATTATCTTATTTCAAAGAAATATTTATTGTAAGTTTATTGTAAGCTTACTCTCTATAAATGCCCAGAATACTTAACAGCTGTATCAAAACGAAATCAAAGAAGTGGTAACTCAGAACTTAGATCATCACCCAGTACAGATATCACACAATGCACTTTACCATAACGATTCAGTTCTTTATTGCATATGTTACTTGCTCCTTATAGTAGTTAGGTGCTTCTTTCGGCCTCGCTTTTTTATCGCCTATAATTCTAGCATTTCTCTTCTTTTTCCCATGGCCGTTAAAGCTGAAAATATGCATACAGTAAAAAAAAAGTACTAGAGAACAGTACCTCATTTCTCAGCCCAGGGCGGTTATCTATCAATCACTGCATATTTCTCCTTGCCATCTTGGCATGTACATTTATATAGATCCCCTCGCGAACCTTTAGTGCATTTACTGGGGTCTAGTGAAGTTTAGTACCATATTCCCGAATGTCATCAAAATAAAAACTGGCAGAATATTCTTATTCTAACTCTGAACTAGGAGGTGCCAATGCTGCAATCATTGTCTCCTGGGTTAGGATGAGTCTCTTGCAGCATGGGTAATTTTCATGATAGTCTGGTATATGGTATTTCATGTGACCCATTAACTGCGCATTACTTTTTGTGTTCGAACTATGAATGACCGGGATCACAGAATCTTGTCTTCTTGAGATGCCCGAAACTCATTTTCTTTGAATTGACACGAAAAATTCAAAACCATTAATCAACCCTGCTATTTAATAGGAGTGTTGACCATTTTGAATCTTTTTTTTGTACGGTTTTGTTGCTGCCAGACAATAATCTTTCAGACATTTTTTCATCCTTTTATGAGTGTTTTACCATGAAATATTACCTGTTATTTTCTTCTGATAAAACCTAACAAATAAAAAAGGCAGGGAGCCAGGTGTTGATCTTTTTTTGTTTTTTTTCCTTCGCCTTTTGTATTGGTTGGCTGTTTTGCGTCAGCGAATGAATCGAAATGAAATCTATCTATCTCCTCGTCACTTGAGTGGAAGACTCGCAGACATTGTTCCAGTCTGCCCTAAGGCACCATGCCTCATATTTTACCGTACTGTACATTTTACTTATAAATTTTAAAGGTAATTTTCCTAAATGTGTTTATCAATTAGAGTACAATGAACTGTGGGTCCTTCTTTCTTGTGTACTTGGACCTCTGTGTTGTATGTGACTCATGTCCCAAGGATGCTTAAATGAGATGAACAACCAATTGAAAATACATTGCCTATAAGACTATTATGCTGTGGTATTATAAATTCCTTGATTCTCATGATGAACGCAGGTTGTGTTACCTAAAAAGGTTCGTATGAATTAGTGATTCAATCATATCTGAAAAAATTATACAAAATTCTAAATTGTTCGGTTTTGCCCAACCCTGATGATAATCGACAAGTGCACTCAGATTTAGAGATGTAGAGAGTTATAGGCCTGAAAAAAAATTTAAAGTTCAATTTAATTGAATAATGTTTCCTAATTCCAGAGATTGAAATTATGATTACTGCGCCCAAATTTCTAGATTCGGTAATCATTCACGCAGGGGTGCTTTAATAGTCATTAGTGCTGCAATCACAAAGCCTGGTCAGAAGTTGGCCAATTGTTAATATTATTTAGCAAAATTGACTGATGCTGTCGCTTTTTATATCTTTGATTGCGAATTTGCAGAATCTTTGAAAGACATAGGCTTAGTTTATTTCCACACCTCTGTGGATAGAAAAGACGATACGATACGATATCATATCACAGAAAGTAAAGCTTGTACTAGAAAATAACTAGTTTCAATTAATGTCTTCTAGGGATGAAGATTCTTTAATCTTCCTTTGTTTCCTGCATTTATGTAACTCTCTACGCACCGGTGTTCCAGGAGACTTTCTCATATGGTACTTCCCATGTGACCTTGCTTTGAAAGAATTTTGATGAAAAAGAAATTTGAGATGGTAGTAAATACGCCAGAAGGCAAGAAAATAAATTTCTTGGTTGAGGTCTCAACCACCTTTTTCAGATGATCGAGTACAGCTTAGTAATTTTTATTGCGTCGTTATTGTATCGTTTTCTGATCAACAGATTTTTCGCTGCAATTCGATCACAATGAAATATTTTTGTGTTCATGTCCCTTGTAATTGTGTCTTAAATATGAGCATTTCCTGTGTTTATAGTCTTATCCTTGGTAAATGATTAAAATGCACGTACTTAGTGATTGATCTGTTGAAGAAAAATTTTGGAATTGATCAATACTTGAAGCGAAGCAATTACTTATGTGGCTTTACTTTCAAGCATAACTTATATAAGTAATAAGTTTTTAATACCAGTCAGTCATTTGACTAGTCATACAGGGTGTTGATATGAAGATTTTTTTCTTCTCTGTTAGCTTAGTTGGTGAGTCCTGTAGGTACGGGTTTACAATAGTCCTAGCGTATTTCCTACGTGTTTGTAAGAGCGACTAAAAGTAAACAATGAAGTGGTAGATGTTTTTATCATCGCTCAAGGCAGATACCACTCACTGCACTTCAACATAATTCTGTTTAGAGCCCGACTGATATCCGTCCTAAATTTGCTGTTTACAAATCACAGAGGCGATAATATCGGCCAACCAAAATACACTTATGGACATTCGCAATTCTTTTTAAACAATCCATTTTTTGTTCTAATGGCAAAATTGCGCAATATTTTTCTGTTTCATCTGGGGAAATCCCCAGCAGATCGAAATGTTAGAAATATGTATTGGAGATGGAATGAAGAGGTAACAGCAATTCGAATAATCATTTTTTATTTGAAGTACTGTAAATTTTTTTCTCTATTTGCCTTTCTTAAGCTATAAACTTGTTATGTTATCGAATCGTTGCTTTTCTTTGGGAATTTTTCAATTAGTTTCATGTGAGATAAAATATCTGTGTCGGTGGTCTAAAATGTCAAAAAATCGTTATCGATATCGGTTTGCCAAAAAGTGATATCAGTCGGGCTCTAAGAAAAATAAGATTCTGTAACTCTGGAATCCTGTAATCGTCATGGTATTAACATACATTGCTCAATAACCAATACTTTCAGAAATAACACTCGGCATATGTTTTCACTGGAGTAGCACATTCCATTCTTATGTCGCCATGAGTCATAGATTATGTCATGAGATTGTCATCAGCTGTTTTGTTAAGTCAATTTAGACAGAATCGTCAGTCGTCGTTCAATATTATTATAAACGACACTTGAATACAGACTGAGGTCAGAAAGTGCTATGTGATTTTAACTAGTGATGTTTAGGTGCCTGGACATAGAATTTTATTTTATTATCCCATGGGAGAGGAAAGCTGAGCATATAACCCATTACTCATATGGCGAACCACGGCCTCTCATGCAGACACTAGATCCAAGTCGGGAGAAGGATTTTGGATTTTCATATTTCTCATTTTTCCTGTGCATGGACCTACGGCACGGCGTGACCTCAAACATTGACATGGCCAGGGATTTTCCCTTGAAAATAAACATACAATCTCGTAAAATTCTTGTTTTTTCAGATATATCTCGGAATAGTGACTACTAAAATTTTTTGGTATTCTTACATAAATAATTACAAATTCAACGGAAAAAAACATTTTTGCTTTCCAAATTGATATTGCTACATAAACAAATGAAAATTGCCAGTTATATACATATTGTTTTCTCGATTTTCTAATCAATAATATCACTGAAAGAGTTATAATGTTGTCTTTCATCAAAAATATGACTGAATCTAGAATCGATTCGGTATTTCATATTCAGAATAATTTGTGATAGTGAAATATTTGAATACGCTCGTCCCTGGTTGTGGCCATTTTGTTGATAACTTTCTGCTAATAAAGGCTGTTTTTATTTTAATTCAATAATATTATTTTACATTCAAACAAATTTGATTTATTTTTCAGCAATCATAGCAGCTATAGGCTTTATTGAATAATTATTGTGGAATAGTTGATCCCTATTCTTATAATAACTATAACATATTTTTTATTTCTGGAAACTTTACTGAAAATTGAATGGCAACACAATTAAAGATTGAGAGCACGAAGACATTTGCTTCTGAGTAAGTTCTGTTATGCGTTTCATTGGGGGACAGTAGATAACGGTAATTCGGGATGAATCGATAGTTCGTAAATATTTCTAAATACTTGAGTCATATTCCATAATTATCCATAACTCCACACTGGTGGAGAACTTTTATTTTCCGGGTGTCTGTAATGTTCATGTCATTTTCTTCAAATGTTTTTTTTTTTATTGAAATTCATTCTGAGTATGGCCGGGGGCAGTGCCTAAAAGGAACCAACTAACGGCCAATGGTAAAGTGCAGTGAGTAGTATCCGCCCTGGGCGATGGTAAAACCATCTATCACTTCTTTGCTTCCTTTTAATCAAGTCATATTATACCAAGAGATGCGTCAGGTGTTGTGCGACGAAGATGTATCCGAGTACGACCAAGACCATGAGGATACTTGAATAGGATGAGGTCGAGAACAACAAAAGATAGGAATCTTATTCCACATATTACAAGATTCTGATCTTTTGATGTAATAGGCATTCGAAATATCGCTGAATATGGAAAAAATAAGAATAATGTTGATATATCCCTTGATACAGACCGGCAGAATGTCAGATGCTACTAAGTAGCCCAAAGAAAACAGTCCCTTCAGAAGAAAATTTACCAAATTAACGACAATATTTAATGATATGTCTCTTGGTAGAAGGTAAAAAGGATTCTTTTTGACTGTGAACTGGTGCCAACAAAACTGGAGAAAAAGATTTTAATCATTAGTGCTGCTTTGAAATGAAGAAAATGATACAAACATTTTAGACACTCGAAAAAAAAAACAATATTCTGTCAAGCTGCCTTGATATATGAAAAACATTGTCAAATTACAATCGACTTTCAATTTTGGATTCTTATATCTATTACAAATTCTACTTTTGAGATATTCTTAAATGACTCTAGGTGACAAGAATCTGTTTTTATTCAAATTCTTCCTTCAAGACTTTTACATTACCGTGTTCCATTTTCAATTTAGTCAAAGGGCTAATAAAGGCTCTTTACATCTACCAAAAACTTGTGAAAATATTTCATTTACAAGAACCTTTGTGGATGATTTCATATGGAATCAAGAATCCTAATTTTCTTTGTGGTCTAAAAATTACTAGATTCTGCCCAAAAAAAAACCCTTGTTTACTAAAGGCTGCATTCTCTATCTTCATCTGTTATATTTTCCGCAGCCTTCCAGCTCGTATTCTAAACGGTGGCATTGCAGGATTGACGGGAGTAACGTGTACTTTTCCGCTGGATTTAGTAAAAACTCGCCTCCATAACCAAACAAAAGTTAACGGAGAGCTTCTGTATAAGAACACGTAAGTCTCTATTCTTTTTTCCTTGTTTGATTAATCTTTTACAATAATGTATTACAGTACTGTTTGGTGAGTGTTCCTTATTTGTAATAATGATAAGACAAAATTCTTGATCTAACTTAGAGGGAGTTTATGGTATCTTGTTTGTAAACTGCGAATTCTCTTGATAACCTGTTTATAGTTGTCCAGAGTAGGCGACTAGAGCTGGGCAGAACGAAATCATTTAGAATTCAAATCTGATTCGGATATTTTTTTCAAATATGATCGAATCACTAATTCCATATAAATTACTTTTTACCATTACAATTTGTCTCTGTTATAAAAATAAAGGAATGTTTAGTAATAAATTACTAATATTGGCATTAATATAAACGTCATGTCTAAGAGCGAAAATTTACATATTTTAACGACTAAATACAATCGATTTTTGTAAAAATTAGACCAAAATCGATTGTTAAATATGCAACAAGTTGATTCGGATAATTTTGGGCTTCGGATCTATTCGATATTACTCAGGTCAACAGGCGACTCATAAATGCATAAATTATTTGATTCAATTTTTTCAGCGATTTGAAATTAGCAGGATAAATAAATGTATACATAGATTTTCGGAAAATATGTTTTTTTTTCTGTAAGCCAAGAGATGTGTTGGGCAACGATCTGTCTAGCCTATGTTCCACTCCTTTTATGAAGATGGGTCCGTGTACGACCAAGGCCGCATGGATACTTGAATAAGATGGGTGTCGGAAGTTAAACAACGAAAAATAATGATCTTATTCCACATGTTACAAGATTTATTTACCAAGTTTTTGCTAGAGCCTAGTATACCTTTGTCAGGTATTGTGGCATAATTGTATATTGTTCACAATATCGGACGAAGCTAGACTATGCTCTGGCGAAAACTTGATAAATAAATCTTATAATATGCGGAATAAAGATTCTGATCTTTTGAAATTTTATGTAACTTAAAAGTTTTTGGGAAGATTCATAGCCAACCCTGAATCTGTTACGGGCTGGGAGATAGTCAACTATCAGGCCCAGTTAGCTCAGTCAATAAAGGAGTTAGGAGCAAGAATTCATAAGAAAGATAAAAAACCAAATCACAACATCGAAGAAATGTATCATATTAATCACAAAAATTTTGGCGTACGTGTATAAGAAACGGTCAAATTGCCTTTGGTCCATACACTGAAATATATTTAAAATTTAACGAAACATTTCTTGAGTGTCTTGAAGGCGACAAAAAGCGAGCACAAAATGGTAAATAGTGTTAACATTGCCCGAGATACTCTTCAGTTGCGTGTGGAATGTTTTCTGCTTGGAATGCAATTGAGGATTTACTTTGTACGTAGTTCTTTGCATATCGACGGACAGTCGGCTGCTCAGACACCTGAAGAAAATGTTTCTCTATTCAAAAGAAAATTTAGCAAATGTACAGATTTCAGAGATTTATCTCTTTCTAGAAGCATAAAATGTTCCTTTTTGAGTTCTTGTAACAAACAAACTGTAGGGAAAGGTTCAAAATCACCTATACCACTATGAAATACCAGTGTTGATGATTTTGAAGCTTTTTGTCTATTCGAAGAAAATGAAATTTCACAGATATGAAAAGAAAAATTCTGTCACCCTGCGTACAATCTTACTTAGTTTGAGTTACAATTTGAAAAAATATGTATAATTGTACATTTTTTGTCTTACCACAGACTGTTTTTAATTAAAACCTTCTTGCAGAAAACTGCTGCCATTATTTAATCAGTGTTCATGGGCTAAATATATACATACAGCCACCTATTGAAAAGATTTGTGCATACATTGTACAAGAGTGTCAGCTACTCTGCTACTCAGAAACCTGAAGAAAATAGATTCCATTGTAAGAAAATTTGGCAGAAGATCAATATTTCGTAATATATATTTGAAAATATTATTTTTGAGTTTCTGGTAGCAACCAAATTGTAGAAAAAATTTCAAAGTCATCAATACTGGTATGAAATAGCAGTTCATACCAGTATTGATGATTTTGAAGCGTTTTGTTTCTGTGAAAAAAAGGATCTGTGAGTTTCCGACATCATAAGAAAAACACGATTCTGTAACCCTGTACGTCAATCAATGCGTACCTTGTACTTAAATCATTGCGATTTCTTGGCTGCAGACAACATGTGTTTTCTGCGGTGTCTTGTCTGTTGAGTTCTACAGCGTTCATTCATGTTTCTGTTGACGTGTATTCCCAGCGGACATCGAGACTGCTATTCACAATTCCCCTGTTGTTTTACAGTTTTCTAGATCAAATTTGTTTTATTCTAGAATCTCATGTAATTACGCTGCATTACGGTTTTACCATGGAAGAGAACAGATGGCACTTAACCACGGCAGTTTGTTTTGAGACAATAAGTATCTTTTGTGAATGGAGATTCTTCAGCCTCCGTTCCCGCCCTCATGTAGCTCTTTGCACAATAGTAGTTTTGTGTGACTCTTATTATTGAAAGTGTCTTAAAACCTTGCTCTGAGTGGTATCCACATATTTTTCAAAAAATTCTGGTTATTTCGCGTGAACTGACCTGATGATTTGTGGCATCATTGGACTTTTAGACTTAATTTTTAAGGTCTCTGAATGAAACACCTTGCTTTTCAGTGTAATTCATGTAATAATCTGTTTTTGCAATTTCTGTTTTATTAATTAGCTTCGTTAATTAGTCTTTTCCTTGTAACAAACGACTTATTTTTCAGACGGGATTGAAACACTGGAAGATGGTGGCCAATATCAAACGTACATTTCATCTAGTTTTTAGTTTAATTAATATACTTCCATGTAATTTTTATTCAAAATTTTTAATTTTTATGTATTACATAGTAAATTTGGCTTTTCAAAGTTATAGATGCATTTAAACAGAATCTGAAATGTAATATATTCCAAAGTACGAATTAGCTTTTCGAAGAAAATCGTTTAAATATTTCAAACACCTGTACACGGTGTCAGCTTCTATTACTATTTTACAATCACAATTGAATTATTGTGCAGCATGATCATGACGTATGTCCAAAATTATTTGATATTTCATTACTCATCAATTCAATAGATAGTTGGGCTGGGCATTATCAAATACAAATTTAATTTATTAAGAAATATGAACAGGGTTCGGATTATGTCGAAATAAAGTTAAATCAAAACCGAACTAATTGCGCTATTGCAATATAACTAGTTTCTACACCTCAATGGGATACGTTCAAGAGTCTCTCTACACATATACGCAAATTTCATTCTGTAACGTTTCATCTGACTGAGGTCAGACTTCCTCAGACAAGAATTTGCAAATTGCATTGCATGTCTGAGGAAGTAAGACAAAACATTACAGAAATACATTTGTGTGTGTAGAAAGACTCTTGAACATGTTGTCTATTAGTTTATTCTCTTTCTATAGCATCCATGCTTTTAACATACGGATTGGATTCACTTACGCAAAGGCATAGAAGAAAGATAAGTAGTTAGTCCCACGTTAACCCGGCCAAAAGCATATCTCGATAGGATTTCGACCTTCTCAATAAAAAGCCGAAATTAACACTTAATTTGAGAGCGGTTCTGACCAAATTTGATTGAATCTTCAAATCACTGCCGTGAAATTTCTATATCAAGAAAGAGCAATTATGTAAAAACACGGATTGGACTCTTTTCTTCCTTGCAAAATTAATAATTTGTTGATGTGGTCGAGATTGCTTAGTTAATATTTTGTTGAGAGTCATTTCAGTGAATCAGCCAGAATATTTGATTTTGCCCACCCCTTACAACAAATAATGCTTGTATGTAATTAGCTTCAAAGCAATCATTTACTTCCAAAATTCTCTTTCATGTTTCTCATAAAAATATATTGCACCATTGCTGGTCTTTGACTGGAATCTTTTATTTCACAGATTCGACTGTTTCGTCAAAGTTTTCAAAAATGAAGGTTTCTTTGGGATGTATAAAGGTAATGATATTATTAGAGATGTTCAATGGTGGGTTAATTATTATAGTGTTCAAATATACTTCAATTGAGCCCAGAATTCTTGACGCCATTCAACTCTGGGAGGAACGCTGGAAGTGTGTGATAACTTGAGTAGATTGAACTGGAAAGATCATATCTCTTCAAATCGACTTTAACCCTGTCCGTTTATAGGTGGCTGCCGGTACAGGGTGTTCGCCGGGTTGTCCACTCCAATAAGGAGTAGATATAACAAAAAATGACATTCATACCAATTATTCTTTAATTCAATTTATTTTGCCAAATTTTTTAAAGCATTGTTGGAAATAGCAAGATTAGGCCTATAATTAAAAACTAGGTAAACACTTGTTTCGCAATATTATTTTCAACCAATGAAAAGAGGACAAATAGACACGCCTCCACAAGACCGGTTTTGTCAATAAAGTGCGGTTATTGCTTTTTTTTAAATAAAATTTTATTGGTATGGCCAAAGATAAATTGTACATAAAGGTGTGATTTATCAGTGGCCCAGGCTAGGTATTTATATATTGAAATATACTTTCTCGTCTTACGCAATGTGTGTCGATTGTAAACTTGAAAGAAAGCAGCATTGATGATTTTGAACTTTTTTTACAGTTTGCTTACTACCAAACTCTCAAAGAGAGACAATTATATATTCTAGGCACAAATATAGCCCATTTGATGAATTTCTGGTTAATAACAA
>OZ023139.1:28770761-28792505 GCA_963675895.2 Styela plicata | reverse complement strand
AGAAAAAAAAATTGCTTCCGTCGAGGAAAATTCATCAATGGGCTATTATTTGTGCTAGAATATATAAATGTGTCTCTTTTGAGCGTATGGTAGAACGCAAACTGTAACAAAAAGGTTCAAATCATCAATACTGCTATGGAAATAGCGGTTGATGATTTCGAAGCTTTTTTGTACTTCCGAAGAAAGTGACATGAACATTTCAGACACCTGAAGAAAAACAAAGTTCCGTCACCCAGGCAGGAGTCAATGATGGATCGCAACTCCAAAGCTCGGTCCCTCCGTGGCTCATGCCTGACAAAAACAAAATATTCTCACAGGATATTTCTTCCAAGTTTACAATCGACACATTGCGTAAGACGAGAAAGTATATTTCAATACATAAATACCTAGCCTGGGCCACTGATAAATCACACCTTTATGTAAATTTATCTTTGGCCATACCAATAAAATTTTATAAAAAAAAAGCAATAACAGCACTTTATTGACAAAACCGGTCTTGTGGAGGCGTGTCTATTTGTCCTCTTTTCATTGGTTGAAAATAATATTGCGAAACAAGTGTTTAACTAGTTTTTAATTATAAGCCATTTCCTAATCTTGCTATCTGCAACAATGCTTTAAAAAATTTGGCAAAATAGATTGAATTAAAGAATAATTGGTATGAATGTCATTTTTTGTTATATATACTCTTTGTTGGAGTGGACAACCCTGGCCAACACCCTGTACCGGGGCCACCTATAAACGGACAGGGTTACAGTTGTTTTTGAAAGATATGATCTTTCTAGTTCAACCTACTCAAGTTATTACACCCTGGGGTGAGTGGCGGACATAAATTAACGAGCTGGACTCGCTGAGATTGAAACCAGAATTATTCAATCTGTGATTCTAACATGTTAACTACTAGGCCATCGTGCCCACATCATTCGTTAGTGTTTCTGGAAAGATTTGATCCTTCTGCTTCGGCCTAGCCTACCAAAGTTATTACTGGGTTGAGTGGTGAGCATGGTTTAATAAGACTAACAAACCGAGACTCGAATTCAAGATTTACATACAAGTTACGGCATCAAATTTGATTCAAAACTGATGTATTTTACTATTATTGTTGATGAATTGAGTTGTTTACGATAGATCATGATGCAGGCATAATTTCAGATCGCGAAAATTTAATACGAAACATTGATTTTGCTAAATAATATGGAATAGCAGTGTTGATGATTTTGAAGTTTTTTTTCACCCAAAGAAAATGGCATGAACGAACATTTCAGATACTCGGAAACCCAGATTATGGGACTGTGGTACGTGTTTCTCCCAGCGTTGAATGGCGTCAAGAATTCTGGGCTTAATTGAAGTATAATTGAACAATAGGATAATTAACCCACCCCTGAACATCTTTAATAATATCCTTACCTTTATACATCCCAAAGAAACCTTCATTTTTGAAAACTTTGATGAAACAGTCGAATCTGTGAAATAAAAGATTCCAGTCAAAGACCAGCAATGGTGCAATATATTTTTATGAGAAACATGAAAGAGAATCTTGGAAGTAAATGATTGCTTTGAAGCTAATTACATACAAGCATTATTTAATTGTTGTAAGGGGTGGGCAGAATCAAATATTCTGGATGATTCACTGAAATGACTGATCAGAATCGTTTCATGACTGATAATGAAATACTTTTTGCATATGATTCACTTGCACCAATCAACAACATATATACTACGCTTTTTTACTCTCAACAAAATATTAATTAAGCAATCTCGACCACATCAACAAATTATTAATTTTGCAAGGAAGAAAAGAGTCCAATCCTTAATGTTTTGTCTTAGGTACTTCCTCAGACATGCGATTTTATTCAAATGCTTGTCTGAGGAAGTCTGGCCTTGGTCAGATGAAACGTTACAGAAATAAATTTGCGTATATGTGTAGAAACACTCTTGAACCTATCCCATTGAGGTGTAGAACCTAGTTAAATTGCAATAGTGCAAATTATTAGTTCGGTTTTGATTTAACTTTATTTTGACATAATCCGAACCCTGTTCATATTTCTTAACAAATTAAATTTGTATTTTGATAATGCTCAGCCCCCCCAACTATCTATTGAATTGAATGAGTAATGAAATATCAAATAATTTTGGACATACGTCATGATTCATGCCTGCACAATAATAATTCAATTGTGATTGTAAAACTAGTTAATAGAAGCTGACACCCGTGTACAGGTGTTTGAAAATTTTTAAACGATTTTCTTCGAAAAGCTAATTCGTACTTTGGGAATATATATTACATTTCAGATTCTGTTTAAATGCATCTATAACTTTGAAAAGCCAAATTTACTATGTAATACATAAAAATTAAAAATTTTGAATAAAAATTACATGGAAGTATAATTAATTTAAACTAAAAACTAGATGAAATGTACGTTTGATATTGGCCACCATCTTCCAGTGTTTCAATCCCCGTCTGAAAAAATAAGTCGTTTGTTACAAGGAAAAGACTAATTAAAAAAACGAAGCTAATTAATAAAACAGAAATTGCAAAAAAACAGATTATTACATGAATTTACACTGAAAAGCTAAAAGAAAACAAGGTTTCATTCCGAGACCTTAAAAATTAAGTCTAAAAGTCCAATGATGCCACAAATCATCAGGTCAATTCACACGAAATAACTGGAATTTTTTGAAAAATATGTGGATACCACTCAGAGCAAGGTTTTAAGATACTTTCAATAATAAGAGTCACACAAAACTACTATTGTGCAAAGAGCTACATGAGGACGGGAACGAAGGCTGAAGAACCTCCATTCACAAAAGATACTTATTGTCTCAAAACAAACTGCCATGGTTAAGTGCCATCTGTTCTCTTCCATGGTAAAACCGTAATGCAGCGTAATTACATGAGATTCTAAAATAAAACGAATTTGATCCAGAAAACCGTATAACAACAGGGGAATTGTGAACAGTATTCTCGATGTCTGTTGGGAATACATGCCAACAGAAACATGAAGGAATGCTGTAAAACTCAACAGACAAGACACCGCAAAAAACACATGTTGTCTGCAGCCAAGAAATTGCAAGGATTTAAGTACAAGAAACGCATTGATTGACGTACAGAGTGACAGTATCGTGTTTTTCTCAGGATGTCCGAAACTCACAGATCATTTTTTCACACAGAAACAAAAAGATTCAAAATCATTGACACTGCTATTTCATACCAGTATTGATGATTTTGAAACTTTTTCTACAATTTGGTTGCTACCAGAAACTCAAAAATAATATTTTCAAATATATATTACGAAATATTGATCTTCTGCCAAATTTTCTTACGATGGAACCTATTTTCTTCGGGTTTCTGAGTAGCAGAGTAGCTGACACTCTTGTACAATGTATGCACAAATCTTTTCAATATGTGGCTGTATGTATATATTTAGCCCATGAACACTAGTTAAATAATGGCAGCAGTTTTCTGCAAGAAGGTTTTAATTAAAAACAGTCTGTGGTAAGACAAAAAATGTACTATTATACAAGCAAGATTGTACGCAGGGTGGCAGAATTTTTCTTTTCGGTTCTGCAAAATTTCATTTTCTTCGAATAGACAAAAAGCTTCGAAATCATCAACACTGGTATTTCATAGTGGTAAAGGTGATTATGAACCTTTTCCTATAGTTTGTTACCAGAACTCAAAAACAAGAGATATATCTCTAAAATCGGTACATTTGTAAACTTTCTTATGAAGAAACACATTTTCTTCAGGTGTCTGAGCAGCCGACATTCTGGCAGTGCCTGAAATATGACTGATGTCCGTCGATATGCAAAGAACTACGTACAAAATAAATCATCAATTGCATTCCAAGCAGAAAACATTCCAACGCAACTGAAGAGTATCTTGGGCAATGTTAACACTATTTACCATTTTGTGCTCGCTTTTTGTCGCCTTCAAGACATTTAAGAAATGTTTCGTTAAATTTTAATTACATTTCAGTTTATGGACCAAAGGCAAATTGACCATTCTTATTCAAAAATTATACACGTTTACCAAAACTTTTGTGCTTAACATAATACATTTCTTCGATGTTGTGACTATCTGGTTTTTTATCTTTCTTATGAATCCATGTTCCTAACTCCTTTACTGGCTGAGCTAACTGGGCTGGATAGTTGACTGCCAGACCGTAACAGATGCAGGGGCGGCCAAAATCGAACATCTTATTAATTGAATCATAGTCTTAAAATAAACTAAAATAGGAATCTTCTAAAAAATGGTAAGCTACATAAAATTTCAAAAGATCAGAATCTTTATTCCACATAATATAAGATTTATTTACTAAGTTTTTGCCAGAGCATAGTCTAGCTTCGTCCGGTATTGTGAACAATATACAATTATGCCACAATACCTGACAAAGCTATACTAGGCTCTAGCAAAAACTTGGTAAATAAACCTTGTAAGATGTGGAATGAGATCATTCTCTTTCGTTGTTCAACTTTCAACGCCATCTTATTCAAGTATCCATGCGGCCTTGGTCAACACGGACCCATCTTCAAAAAAGGAGTGGAACATAGGATATACAGATCGTTGCCCAACACATCTCTACATACAGAAAATAAAAACATATTTTCCGAAAATGTGTGTATACATTTATTAATCATTCTAATTTCAAATTGCTGAAAAAATCGAACCAAATAATTTATGCATTAATTAGTCGCCTGTTGGCCTGAGTAATTTCGAAAAGATCCCAAGCCCAAATTATTCGAATCAAACGTGAATCGTTCATAGGAACAAAAACTTGTCGCATATTTAACAATCAATTTCGATCTAATTTTTACGAAAATCGATTGTATTTAGTCGTTAAAATATGTAAATTTTTGCTCTTAGACATGTCTTTTATATTAATGCCAATATTAGTAATTTGTTACTATACATTCCTTTGTTTTTATAACAGAGACAAGTTGTAATGGTAAAAATGAAAAATAAGTAATTTATATGGAATTAGGGATTCGATCAGACTCGAAAAACTATCCGAATCAGATTTGAATTCTAAATGATTCCATTCTGCCCAGCTCTAGTCGCCTACTCTGGACAACTATAAAAAGGTTATCAAGAGAATTCGCAGTTTACAAACAAGATACCATAAACCCCCTCTAAGTTAGATCAATAATTTTGTCTTATCATTATTACAAATAAGGAACACTCACCAAACAGTACTGTAATACATTATTGTAAAAGATTAATCAAACAAGGAAAAAAGAATGGAGACTTACGTGTTCTTATACAGAAGCTCTCCGTTAACTTTTGTTTGGTTATGGAGGCGAGTTTTTACTAAATCCAGCGGAAAAGTACACGTTACTCCCGTCAATCCTGCAATGCCACCGTTTAGAATACGAGCTGGAAGGCTGCGGAAAATATAACAGATGAAGATAGAGAATGCAGCCTTTAGTAAACAAGGGTTTTTTTGGGCAGAATCTAGTAATTTTTAGACCACAAAGAAAATTAGGATTCTTGATTCCATATGAATCATCGCACAAAGGTTCTTGTAAATGAAATATTTTTCACAAGTTTTTTGGTAGATGTAAAGAGCCTTTATTAGCCCTTTGACTAAATTGAAAATGGAACATGGTAATGTTGAAGTCTTGAAGGAAGCACTTGAATAAAAACAGATTCTTGTCACCTAGAGTCATTTAAGAATATCTCAAAAGTAGAATTCGTAATAGATATAAGAATCCAAAATTGAAATTTAATGAAGAAAATAAAAGTCTATTGTAATTTGACAATGTTTTTCATATATCAAGGCAGCTTGACAGAATATTGTTTTTTTTTTCGAGTGTCTAAAATGTTTGTATCATTTTCTTCATTTCAAAGCAGCACTAATGATTAAAATCTTTTTCTCCAGTTTTGTTGGCACCAGTTCACAGTCAAAAGGAATCCTTTTTACCTTCTACCAAGAGACATATCATTAAATATTGTCGTTAATTTGGTAAATTTTCTTCTGAAGGGACTGTTTTCTTCGGGCTACTTAGTAGCATCTGACATTCTGTATCAAGGGATATATCAACATTATTCTTATTTTTTTCCATATTCAGCGATATTTCGAATGCCTATTACATCAAAAGATCAGAATCTTGTAATATGTGGAATAAGATTCCTATCTTTTGTTGTTCTCGACCTCATCTTATTCAAGTATCCTCATGGTCTTGGTCGTACTCGGATCCATCTTCGTCGCACAACACCTGACGCATCTCTTGGTATAATATGACTTGATTAAAAGGAAGCAAAGAAGTGGTAGATGGTTTTACCATCGCCCAGGGCGGATACTACTCACTGCACTTTACCATGACCGTTAGTTGGTTCCTTTTAGGCACTGCTCCCGGCCATACTCAGAATGAATTTCAATAAAAAAAAACATTTGAAGAAAATAACATGAACATTACAGACACCCGAAAATAAAGTTCTCCCACCAAGTGTGGAGTTATGGATAATTATGGAATATGACTCAAGTATTCAGAAATATTTATGAAATATTGATTCATCCCGAATTACCGTTATCTACTGTCCCCCAATGAAATGCATAACAGAACTTACTCAGAAGCAAATGTCTTCGTGCTCTCAATCTTTAATTGTGTTGCCATTCAATTTTCAGTAAAGTTTCCAGAAATAAAAAATATGTTATAGTTATTATAAGAATAGGGATCAACTATTCCACAATAATTATCAATAAAGCCTATAGCTGCTATGATTGCTGAAAAATAAATCAAATTTGTTTGAATGTAAAATAATATTATTGAATTAAAATAAAAACAGCCTTTATTAGGAGAAAGTTATCAACAAAATGGCCACAACCAGGGATGAGCGTATTCAAATATTTCACTATCACAAATATATTCTGAATATGAAATACCGAATCCATTCTAGATTCAGTCATATTTTTGATAAAAGACAACATTATAACTCTTTCAGTGATATTATTGATTAGAAAATCGAGAAAACAATATGTATATAACTGGCAATTTTCATTTGTTTATGTAGCAATATCAATTTGGAAAACAAAAATGTTTTTTTCTGTTGAATTTGTAATTATTTATGTAAGAATACCAAAAAATTTTAGTAGTCACTATTCTGAGATATATCTGAAAAAACAAGACTTTTACTAGATCGTATGTTTATTTTCAAGGGATCCCTGGCCATGTCAAAGTTTGAGGTCACGCCGTGCCGTAGGTCCATGCACAAGAAAAATGAGAAATATGAAAATCCAAAATCCTTCCCCCCGACTTGGATCTAGTGTCTGCATGAGAGGTCGTGGTTCGCCATATGAGTAATGGGTTATATGCTCAGCTTTCCTCTTCCATAGGATAATAAAATGAAATTCTATGTCCAGGCACCTGAACATCACTAGTTAAAATCACATAGCACTTTCTGACCTCAGTCTGTATTCGAGTGTCGTTTATAATAATATTGAACGACGACTGACGATTCTGTCTAAATTGACTTAACAAAACAGCTGATGACAATCTCATGACATAATCTATGACTCATTGCGACATAAGAATGGAATGTGCTACTCCAGTGAAAACATATGCCGAGTATTATTTCTGAAAGTATTGGTTATTGAGCAATGTACCTATGTTAATACCATGACGATTACAGGATTCCAGAGATACAGAATCTTATTTTTCTTAGAGCCCGACTGATATCACTTTTTTGCAACCGATATCGATAACGATATTTTGACATTTTAGACCACCGACACAGATATTTTATCTCACATGAAACTAATTGAAAAATCTCCCAAAGAAAAGCAACGATTCGATAACATTGCAAGAACAAGTCTATAGGTAAGAAAGGCAAATAGATAAGAAAAAATTTACACAACTTCAAATAAAAAAATGATTATTCGAATTGCTGTTACCTCTTCATTCCATCTCCAATACATATTTCGAACATTTTGATCTGCTGGGGATTTCCCCAGATGAAACAGAAAAATATTGCGCAATTTTGCCATTAGAACAAAAAACGTTTTAAAAGAATTGCGAATGTCCATAAGTGTATTTTGGTTGGCCGATATTATCGCCTCTGTGATTGGTAAACAGCAAATTTAGGACGATATATCAATCGGGCTCTAAACAGAACTATGTTGAAGTGCAGCGAGTGGTATCTGCCTTGAGCGATGATAAAACCATCTTTCACTTCATTGTTTACTTTTGGTCGCCTCTTACAACACGTAGGAAATACACTAGGACTATTCTAAATCCTGTACCTACAGGGCTAACTCACCAACTAAGCTTAACAGACAAGAAAAAATCTTCATATCAACAGCGACCCTGTATGACTAGTCAAATGACTGACTGATATTAAAAAGTTATTACCTATATAAGTTATGCTTGAAAGTAAAGCCACATAAGTAATTGCTTCGCTTCAAGTATTGATCAATTCACAAAATTTTCTTCAACAGATCAATCACTAAGTACGTGCATTTTAATCATTTATCAAGGATAAGACTATAAACACAGGAAATGCTCATGTTTAAGACACAATTACAAGGGACATGAACACAAAAATTATTCATTGTGATCGAATTGCAGCGAAAAATCTGTTGATCAGAAAACGATACAATAACGACGCAATAAAAATTACTAAGCTGTACTCGATCATCTGAAAAAGGTGGTAGCGATCTCAACAGAGAAATTTATTTTCTTGCCTTCCGGCGCATTACTACCATCTTAAATTTCTTTTTCATCAAAATTCTTTCAAAGCAAGGTCACATGGGAAGTACCATATGAGAAAGTCTCCTGGAACACTGGTGCGCAGAGAGTTACATAAATGCAGAAACGAAGGAAGATTAAAGAATCTTCATCCCTAGAAGACATTAATTGAAACTAGGTATTTTCTAGTACAAACTTTACTTTCTGTGATATGATATCGTATTGTATCGTCTTTTCTATCCACAGAGGTGTGGAAATAAACTAAGCCTATGTCTCTTAAAGATTCTGCAAATTCGCAATCCAAGATATAAAAAGCGACAGCATCAGTCAATTTTGCTAAATAATATTAACAATTAGCCAACTTCTGACCAGGCTTGTGATTGCAGCACTAATAACTATTAAAAGCACCCCTGCGTGAATGATTACCGAATCTAGGAATTTGGCAGTAATCATAATTTCAATCTCCGGAATTAGGAAACATTATTTAATTAACATAATTAAACTTTAAGTATTTTTCAGGCCTATTAACTGTCGACATCTCTAAATCTGAGTGCACTTGTCGATTACCATGATGAGGCATGGTGCCTTAGGGCAGACTGGAACAATGTCTGCGAGTCTTCCACTCAAGTGACGAGGAGATAGATAGATTTCATTTCGATTCATTCGCTGACGCAAAACAGCCAACCAATACAAAAGGCGAAGGAAAAAAAACAAAAAAAGATCAACACCTGGCTCCCTGCCTTTTTTATTTGTTAGGTTTTATCAGAAGAGATTAACAGGTAATATTTCATGGTAAAACACTCATAAAAGGATGAAAAGTGCCTGGAAGATCATTGCCCGGCAGCAACAAAACTGTACAAAAAAGAGATTCAAAATGGTCAACACCCACTGCTCATATTAAATAGCAGTGTTAATTAATGGTTTCGAATTTTTTGTGTCCATCCAAAGAAAACGACTAAGTTTCGGAAATCTCAAGAAGACGAGATTCTGTGATCCCGATCATCCATAGTTCGAACACAAAAAAATGCACAGTTAATGGGTCACATGAAGTTTAAAACCATATATCATAAAAATTACCCATGTTGCAAGAGACTCATCCTAACTGAGGAGACAATGATTGCAGCATTGGCGCACCCTAGTTAGAATGAGAATATTCTGCCAGTTTTGATTTTGATGATGTACCAAACTTCACTAGACCTCAGTAAATGCACAAAAGGTTCACAAGGGAATCTATATAAATGTACATGCCAAGATGGCAAGGAGAAATATTTTGGATAAAACTGGTCCACTCTAGGAGAGTGCAGTGATACATAGCTAACCGCCCTGGGCTGAGAAATGAGGTACTGTTCTCTAGTACTTTTTTTTTACTGTATGCATATTTTCAGCTTTAACGGCCATGGAAAAGAAGAGAAATGCTAGAATAGTAGGCGATAAACAAAGCGAGGCCAAAAGAAACACCTAAATACTATAAGGAGCCAAGTAACATACGCAATAAAGAACTGAATCTTTATGGTAAAGTGCATTGTGTGGTATCTGTACTGGGTGATGATCTAAGTTCTGAGTTACCACTTCTTTGATTTCGTTTTGATACAGATGTTAAGTATTCTGGGCATTTATAGAGAGTAAGCTTACAATAAACTTACAATAAATATTTCTTTGAAATAAGATAATTATTCTTGTTCATATACCAAACTTACTCAATCTTTATTTCAATGGAAAAAACCTTTCACTAGGTAGCAATCGAAATGATACATCTAAGTTGTATTCTTATTGGATATAAAAATAAACATCTGTTGCCTCAACGTTCGGGGCTACAGGCGGCTCGGTGACGTCACAATTCTAGCAAGCACTTCTATAATCTACAGCGAAATTATCACCAGCATTGAACATTACCAAAGCCTAAGTTACCTTCGATTCTTCGTTATCGTTTCGTCCACCACCCATCCCGCCTGTTTTGCGACCTCTGATTCACCGAATGCTTCGAAATGATAAGCTAGAAAAGCACTACTCTGCAACAGTCTAAATTCAGCGCCTTTTTCACAAACTACTTCTAATGTTAAGCTTGAATAACTTAAAACTAGCCCTGTCCAAGAAGATGTCAGTATATGCCGGTACTGACTAAAAGCTAAAACTGAGTAAAAAGATTGGTTTATATTGGTAAAAGCAGACCTAATATAGGTAACATCCCTATTATTATTATTAATAGAACAAAAGCGGGGATTTTAGATAAAAAAAAATAAATAAAATACTACGGTGATATTTACGGTACGCTGTGCAGAACTGCTCTAAGCTAACACGAACCAGTTTAAAAGTAACATCAAACTTGCACCTCAGAAAAAAACTATGGTACTTTTACCATAAAAATAACCTTTAATTTTTCCCTAAAAAATTAAAATGACAAATCATCAAAATTGTATGGAATAAAATAAAAAAAATAACCATTTACCGATATCGATGTATGGCGTCACAATTCAGAATTGCGGCGAAAAGCAGATTCGTGCAAAAGCACAACGCCGTGTCCAGCAGTCACGGAGGAGGTCGGACGCGTTTGCTGTCTCTCATGTGTTTAAACGTTTTAATACATTGAAAGCGCAGATGACATATATTGTATTTTTCTGCAATATTTCACCAAATTTTTATTTCCGGAATAGAACGGATATGATGATATCCGTTATGCTGCAATATTGCGAGGAGTCTAGACTATTTAATAAAAGTCAAAATACTAGTTTATGCAATTTTGCTCATAGCAATATTTCATGTAGAAATATTGCATTGGAAATATATTCAATGCAGAAATTCACGAAAAAACGGAAATACACGTTTGCATTGCTTTGCGTCAACCTGCAAAGTGCAAGCGTACGCAACGGAACGAGCACTGTCCGTCAGCTTCAATAACAAACCGTTCGTTTGCGTTTTTTTTTAATTGGCATTGGATAGAATCACTAATTCCATGTGAATAACAAATATCACATTTTTACTACTGCAACTTGTCTTCATCATGTTATGAAGAAACGCATAGTTTATAGTGTTTTTTTCAATAATTCACATTATGCAAAATTTGACCAAAATCGATAGCATTTTATCGTTAAAATGAAAATTCTAGTTCATTTAGAAAGCTTTTGTTCCTATGAATGATTCATGATTGATTCGAATAAATTGTGCTTCGAATCGAATTGCCCAGCCCTAATTGACAATGCAAAATACATACCATACCGTCGTCATTTATCCAGAATTATTCCACAGTTTTATTCGATATTGCGGGACAGGAAAACCATCATTATTAATTAAGTTAAGTTATAAGCACGGAAAAACGAGAGGCAATACATTAAATAAATGACGATATCAAAAACATATGGCACATATACTTAAATGGATTAAATAATTTGCACCCATAATATTCACAGACAAAGAAAATGGTTTTTAAGATCTCTGCATTCGAAAACTTTTTTTTTGTTTTTAAAAAAGATATAGATTTACTAAACATAAACTAAGGTAATGATTGTCTGGGTAATTTTTCAGTACTTTTCAAAACATAAAAATACAGGTCATATACACACATACATAATAAATTTATCAGTATTTCTATCGGTGGCGTAACTGGGACTTTGTGGTTGGGGGTGGGGGAGGGGGGCATAGATATGAACCGATAATTTATGACATCATAAACCTAAAAGCATTTTTTGTGATAACGAAAGTTAAGATAGCTACAAAAATATTCGCCAAGATAAGCAGAATTCATAATGGTAAAAACCGCGGTGTGATTTCTAAATATATCGTTGGCATCAGTGATGTGCTTTGATCTCCTTTTTTTTTGAAAATTCACAATGCTGTAGGAAGCAGTGGGGGATATATATCTACTACAGAAGTAATTTTGAGTAAGGACACATTTTTTTCAACATCCAAAAAT
Source organism: Styela plicata (assembly GCA_963675895.2). Taxonomy (NCBI): domain Eukaryota; kingdom Metazoa; phylum Chordata; class Ascidiacea; order Stolidobranchia; family Styelidae; genus Styela; species Styela plicata. Next base: position 28,779,913 of record OZ023139.1, on the reverse strand, counting down.
AGGCTTTCAAATTTAATAAAAAATCAGAGCGCCGGAGAGGCTCAATTTTTTTTTATCCGAAACAATAATACATGGAGCGAAACAAAATCAGTCAGCAACATTTACGCGCAGAAGGTTTTTGTAAAAATGATTAGAACTCTCACTTTGAGGGGGACATATGCCACCAAATTGATCAGGAAAAAGAAATTGCGCGCGAAAATTTTATAAAAATGGAATAAAAACCTCACCCTGGATCCGCTACTGACCAAGTAACCACCACTATTACGTTTTCTTTGCACGATCATACTCTAACAAATGGAAGTCATTTATCAGGACAGAAATACCAGAATATTATGATATATTTAGGCAATTTGTAGTTGAATGTCAGCTGACGCTCATCTCAATCAGAAGGTATATTTTTTGTAAAGAATAAATAGTCGAGTCACGATACAGGCTACAAGGCACATTAGATATACCCATGTATGGTTTGAACAAATAAATAGCATTATTCAGTAATATGAAGAGAACTTGAAAATTGCACCAGAAATAGCAGACGAAAAAATGCATAACGACAACGTTCTTATATCCATGCCTTCGAATAAGACTGCACGAAACCCGTGGATGGTGTACCACGGAGATGCTTTCGTCATGACAAAATTATCTGTGACGACACATAGCTGCTATTATGCTAAATATTGTTTCATGCCAGATTTTTTTGCAAAGGCAATGCTCATATACACATATATATGTATTTATTTCATTGAAATTCACTCAATCGCAAAGAGCTACTAAAAGATGTACTACCAGCAACTGCACTACAAGCTGAAAACATCCCAAATGGAACTAACCCACCATGGTAAAGTACAGTGAGTGTTATCTGCCCAGGCGTGGCCATCTACCACTTCCTTGTTTCCTTTTGATCGTCTCTTACGACACATTTAAATAGGATCACTAATATCGGGGGGACATAAGCATATCCGTTTACCCCGGTTAAATTATTGGGGGGACACGTCCCCTCTGAAGGTGATTTGCGAATCATGAATCAAATATTTCGGACAGCCCAAGCTACAACAACGTCGAAATATACCAGCATCTCATCTTTTTTAATGGTGATTTTCGAAATTACTTCAACGAAGTATCTATGTTTATTGTAATTCATCGGCCGGACGTCTCGCTGGTGTATGGTGGTTTACGTAAGTGCTTCGCCATATGGTTGAGCGGTAGGCTATTAGGATAGGGGGAAAGCCGAAATGCGGCTTAACCGTATGGCGGAGCACGGCCTCTCGTGCAGACACCAGTTCCGAATCAGGGTGAAGGTTTTGGCTTAACATTTAGCTCATTTTTCGTATTCATGGACCTGGTTGGTGGTGGCCACCGTGCGCCGGCGAGGCGTCCAGCAGTAGGGCTGGGCAAAACCGAATCATTTGGAATTCGTATCTGCTTCGAATATTTTTTCGAATCGGCTCGAATCACTGATTCCATGAAAGTAACAAATATCCCGTTTTTACCACTACAACTTGTCACCATTGTGAAAATCAAATTCATAGTTTATAATGTACTTTCAATTCACACTACATGTCCAAGAGCAACAATTTTCCAATTTTAACGACAAAATAAAATCGATTTTGGTCAAATTTGACCAAAATCGATTGTATTTTGTAGTTAAAATTGAAAATTCTGGTTTATTTAGCGAGTTTTTGTACATATGAGCGATTCCCGATTGATTCGAATAAATTGTGCTTCGATTCGAATCACCGAATCGAAGCACAATTTACCCTGCCCGCATATCTTCACTAATCAGAGGATTCAAACCATTGCTTCAACGATTGACCTAACCGGGCACCCTTCTCGTCTTTCTTTTCCCACAAGAAAAAAATGAATCTTAATCATCACAGGTTAAGTCGTTCGAAAAAATTATCCTGCGTTTTATTTCGCGGCTGAACATGGCTGTGTCACTACACACTTGCCTGCATGTTCATTCAACTAGCAAAATTTTTTTTGTGTTTACTGATCTCTCTTTCGCCCTTATGCAAGATATGAAGTGGAGGAATTATCACAAACGGCGTAATTATTTTGTTATATTGTTTAACGCATATTTATGTGTGGTCACTGGTCATTGTTATCCGTTTGTGTATTAGTTTTTTTCCGTAGGTCAACTAATTCTGGGACTGTACTTGTCCGTGTCGCTGACCCTTATTTTGTGTCCGTGTCGCTGACCCTTATTTTGTCCATTCGCCTGATCTCTCTTAAGTGCAAATCTGCAATTTACATACGATTATGCAGCCAACTTCAATTAAATACGTGTTACTCTCTTTCAATTTTTGTTAAAGCGAATTCTCTGGTACCTTTTTAAACGTTATCTTAAGTCCTGTTTGCTTTCCTATTAGCCATGTAATTAGGGCTGGGCAAAACCGAATCATTTGGAATTCGAATCTGATTCGAATTATTTTTTCGAATCGGATTGAATCACCAATTCCATGTAAATACCAAATATCCAATTTTTACCATTACAACTTGTCTCATTTGTGAAAACCAAGAAATGCCTAGTTTACAGTGTATATTCAACTTAAACCGCATGTCTAATAGCAAAAAAAAAATTTATATTTTAACGACAAAATATAAAAAAAAAAATTTGACCAAAATCGATAGCATTTCGTCGTTCGTTTAAAATGAAAATTCTAGTTTATTTAGCAAGTTTCTGTTGCTATGAACAATTTAAGATTGCTTTGAATAAATTGTGCTTCGACTCGATTGGAATATACCGAATCGATTTGCCCAGGCCTATCTGTAAAGAGTAATTCCTTTAAATAGTCACTTTCAAGTGTATACTTACTTCAAGGCTACCCCAACAAAAATTATTGCGAATTAGCGCGTCACTGACAAGGTGAAAATCGAAATATCTCGGTGATATGGATTTTGTTGAAATAGGTTTGCCAGTGGATCTGGGCAAAACCGAATCATTTGGAATTCGTTTCTATTTGGATAATTTTTTCAAAACGAATCTGTGGTAGCCAAATTACATATATGATTATTCGCCGTACGTCGTAAGTCTAAAAACAGCTCCTCCCTTTATTGACTCGCCATTCACTCAAGATCACACTTGATCAAAGATTTGTATGGTTTTATTATAAAAGTTCCCAACGTAAACCAAACGCAAAAAAAGGAGGCAAGACAGGATTGTCGTCGAGTCAAATACACTCAGGATTCAACAAAGCTGGCAGCTCCAGTCAAGACGGGCAACCCTGGTCAGTTAGTTGTAACTGTAATTGGTGTTAATGTTTTAGGACGTTCGGAATAGGTGTTACTGTTCGGACGTTCTAAAGCAAAACAAAGTTGGGGAATATCCTAAACGCATATATTTCACAAAAAAACCCTAGCGCACTAGATCACTACAAATTTCGGCATTATACCACTCACAAGCTAAACAAGGCTCATGCGGCACAACCTCCCGCATCTCGGCATATAACACAGAGAAAACGTAAATTCAAATAATTGGTTCGATACGACGGGCAACAAAGGTGAGGTTTTGAGTCTCCGGAAATTGCCAGGATTTGTTGATTTATATACATTTTGTCCTCTACAGGATCGAAAAGTCGACGAATATTTTACTGTTACTATTGTTGTCTCCATCATGGTAATTAAGAAATTTACAGTTAAGCATTACAAATATTACCTTGAACGAATTTAAATCATGTATTTTCAATTACACTCCAGTCCAAAAACGAAAATTTTCATTTTGACCACCAAATTTCAATCGAATGAAAATATTTTCCTATCCCCCCCCCCCCAAAAAAAAGAAAACAAAATCCCGCTCGCACTGCTGCATATATCCAGTGCATTGAGTGATATATAAGTAAGGCCATTTAGCACTTCACATTTTGTTTTCGTTTTATCCATGTGTCGCTTTTTTCTCTCCATCATTCCTCCGCTCCACTTTACCAAATCCCTCCACCTTCCCTTCGTATTTTAAACTCTGAAAATGGGGCATGATGATATTGAGTGCTCGATTATCTCCCTCTGTAAAGTGTTTGGAATACGCTTCGAATACTGGAATGGATGATTACATTCAAGGGGGTTACCGTAAGAACGGGCTCCGCTACCTACCAGGACCATGCGCTACCAACCAGGACCATGCGCTACCAACCAGGACCATGCGCTACCAACCAGAACCATGCGCTACCAACCAGAACCATGCGCTACCAACCAGGACCATGCGCAGGAAAAATGAGAAACATGTTCAACATTCACCAAGATTCGTAAAGAGTGTCTGCACGATAGGCTCAGCTTACCTACCGCGGCATATAAATAAAATCCTCAATCCAAATGAACGAAATGAACAAAATTTTGTAATAGAAAAAATATTTTTATGCGAACTTAGCTGACAGGCCATTATAATACCGAATCAAAAATTGGATTTCACAAAACATCTGGCACAGATGCACAGAGCATCAACGGTCTAATGTTTAAATACACATACATTTGTATATATAAATGATAGAAGTTACACAGACATGGGTGCCAAGTCAGCTCAATGGGCATAGTGTCGGGAATATACTTCTAGCTACACATCTCAGATCAGCCAGACGTACGACCCATCACCCAGATGGGAACAGATTCCTGCGCAAGAGGTCGTCATTCGCCATGTAACCGGGCAGCCTTCTCGTCTTTCTTTTCCCACAAGGAAAAAATGAATCTTAATCATCATAGGCAAATCATCGTTTTCACATCACAGGTTGAGCCGTTTGAAAAAATTATCCTGCGTTTTATTTCACGGCTGAACATGGCTGTGTTACTACACACTTGCCAGCATGTTCATCCAACTAGCAAATTTTTTTTTGTGTTTACTGATCTCTCTTTCGCCCTCATGCAGGATATGAAGTAGAGGAATCATCACAAACGGCGTAATTATTTTGGCACTTTCACATACATTTCGAATCAAATTTTTATGAATCAGACCCTTCCAGCGAAAAGTTTCGAACTTCGGACAGGATATGTAATATTTCAATATATAATTATACAAGTTTTTCGAATCGAATCGAATCACTAATTCCATCCAATATAACAAATATCCAATTTTTACAATCATTATTATTGTCTCCATTGTGATAATTAAGAAATTTATAGTTACGAATTGCAAATATTAGCATAAACAGACTTGAAAGGAATATATTTTAATTACACTCCACGTTCAAGAGCGAAAATTTTCAATTTTTAACGGCAAAATGCAATCGATTTTGGTCAAATTTGACCAAAATCGATTGAATTTGTTATTAAAGATTAAAAATCCACTTTATTTGGCAAGTTTATGTTCCTATGAACAATTCACGATTGATTCGGATAATCTGTGCTTCGAATCGATCCGAATCACGGAATTGAATTGCCCAGCCTCAAATATAGGCCTATCCGATGAATTTCTTGTCCAGAGCCTTAGTCGAGCCGTATCATTCGACAGAGGTGAGTCGAATTAGGTCGTCATTACCAGTCCTGTCTATTTCCAAAGTTAAAAAAATGCCATATTGATGAGATTTATGCCAATTACGGCGTGTTGATGGACCGCACATTTCAACACCCAATATCGGGCCAAAAAAGTCAATTTTGAATTATTTCAATACCACCAAGTAAAATTACTGCCAAAGATCAATGATTTCGTTTTTTTTTTGACAGTGTAGGTTCAGTTCTCAATAGAATGTTTTCTGCTTAGGCTGCAGTTTCGGGTTATACTTTTTGTTGTTGGTCTTAGAAATTAGCGACCGTTGGTTCTTTTTGGGTTTTACTTCCTGTCTTGTTTAGAGTGAATTTCATCTGAAAAATATAATTATACAACTTTCAACACATTAAAACTTGATTGAAACAAGCTGAACGGGGTTGAAATAATTAATATTAAAATATTTAAATAAATAAAAAAGTTTACAGGTTCCATAAATTTATGTAAGAATTTTTAGATTTTTTGTAAAATGTATGTTCTCTCAGCTCAACGACAAGGTTTCACCTGATTAACGCTAAGCTGAATCGAGATATTTTTCCTTATGAATTTTCTGAGCTTCTATGTAATATACCTTTCCTGGCATCGAATTCATACAAATATTTCGTTTATTCAGAGTTACAAGAGAATACGGTACGCCTTCTCCGGGTGTTGTTCTGAGAAAAAAACTTGTTGGAAAAATCGTTGTGAACAGAAATTTACATGACCTTATTTCTTGTTTCGTGGTGCCGTCATCTGAAAATTTTACACGTAATAAACCGTGAGTTTTTGAAAAAAATCCCCAATAAATAATATCAGTAATTGAAACATGAACAAACTATGTTTTTTTCGAGCAACACGGATTAATGTTGACTTTTCACCTGACCGTTTGAGCGTAATGTTCAATAGTACTGTACACTTATTCTGGCTGTGATAAGTCTGAAAAAATAGAGACGGATAGATCTCAAAAATTTTGAGTTTTGTATACTCCAAAGTAACATAGAATTTTCATTTTGGCCAGAATAACCATCGGAGAAAAATGACAATTCTTCTTCACCTCTTTCATCGACTTCCTCAATAAACCTGTGAAGCAACTTTATTAGCTCATTTTCTAGCGATTCCTTCATGTCAGAAAAAGCGGTGACCTTCTTTACTTGATTATTCATAAATCGTAAAATTGTAGCACTCTAATCTCCGTTTTAAAAAGATGTCCGACCTACTAGATTGTGGGTTATAAATTACTTCATGTAAGTCAAAGCATGTTGCAACGGAATTGCCGCATTCCTTTGGCCTATTTTTTGCGATCTTTTCTATTCCACTGACCCGCACTTGATTATAGCGTCTTTCGAATTTTCCCCGCATCCTCTCTTTTTCCTCGCCTGTTGAGTTGTAAAATGACTGTGAAACGCCACATAGATCCTTTTTGGGAAGGTGAGAACCCAGATTAATTCTTCTTTCGATTAATTCTTTTTGTTATACATTGTAAAGATGGCTGTAATTTGTCTCGTGAATGTTCATTTATTAACATGGAATGCATCTAACCGTTAAAAACGGTTCAAAATACTGATTAGTTCATAGTGACCAGCCTGACCGTCGACTTCTCTCTAGCCTAGCGTCTTTTTCAATGAAGCAAGAAGCATTTTTCTTTCTCGTAGTTGCACCAGTTTTTCTGTAACTCGTATTGTGTTCAGGAACTTAATTCTACACACCTCAACGCAATCACCATTCTAGGAAGACGGGATATGAAACGTCTGTTTAAGATTGCAATATCATCTCAGATACTAGGGCTGGACAATTCGATTCGGTGATTCGAAGCACAATATATTCGAATCAATCGTGAATGGTTCACAGGAAAAAATACTAACTAATTTGACAATAATTTTCATTTTTAACGACAAAATGCAATCGATTTTGGTCAAATTACATTTTGTCGTTAAAATATGAAAATACACTATAAACTATTTCCCGATTTTCACATTGTAACCATAAAAACGGATATTTGTTATTTACACGGAATTCGTGATTCGATCCGAGTCGAAAAATTATTCGAATCAAATTGGAATTCCAGATAATTCGGTTTTGCCCAGTCTTATCGGATACGTGTCGACAAACCCACTCTCTTTCTCGATGCGAAGAACCAAAAAAGAATTCAATATATGTTGCGTTCATCTTAGGATTTCAATTTTATATACTGCGGGAGAGGAAAGCCGAGAACACGGCTTAACCATATGGCAAACCACGACCTCTCGTGCAGATACCAGTTCCGAATTAGGGGCGAAGGTTTTTGGTTTAACGTACTTTTTCTTTTTTTCCATCCGTAGACCTGGTTGGTGGAGGAAGCCGCAAGCAGCGCCGTGAAGGACCGCATATAATCATCCCTCACGGAACTAACGTCCTTGGTGTGCAACCATGTTTTCAGCATATCATCTAACCATGTATCACTTACAGATCTTGCCACCGAGTAGCGGTCTATTTGCTTCACATGCTTGCGTTTTACTTTTATCATTTTGCATCAATATATTTATTTTCTGTTGTTTACAGTATATTTATGTGTGATCAATGGTCATACGTTTTTGCATGCAGTTATTATGAATTAGTTTTTCGTTGGTTGGGTAAACTTAGAGCTAGAGGCTCGCGTACTTGTGCGTGTTTAAACCCTAATTGAGGTTTTGTCCACTCGCCTGATCTTTTTCAAGTGTAAATCTACAATTTAAAAATGATTATTCAACTACGACTGTTCGTCTCTTTGAATTTTTCTTTAAAGCGTTTTCTCTGGTACGTTTTCAAACTTTATCTTAGGTTTTGTTTACTTTCCTGTAAACCTTGTGATTGGGGCTGGGCAAAACCGAATCATTAGGAATTCGAATCGAATCACTAATTCCATGTAAATAACAAATATCCCATTTTTACTATTACGACTTGTCTTCATTGTGAAAATTAAGAAATGCATTGTTTACAGCGTATTTTCAACTTACGCTGCATGTTCAAGAGCAACAAAATTTTAATATTTTAACGACAAAATATAATCGATTTTGGTCAAATTTGACCAAAACCGATTGCATTTTGTGGTTCAAAATAAAAATTCTAGTTTATTTAGCAAGTTTTTGTTCCTATGAAGGATTTAAGATTGATTCGAATAAATTGTGCTTCGAATATACCGAATCGATTAGCCCATCCTTAACCCATACAGAGTAATTTCGTTATTAGCCACTTCCAAGTGTATACTTACTTAAAGGCTACCCCTACAAAAAAAATTATTGCGAATTATTGCGTCACTGAAAAGGTGAAAACCGACCTATCTGGGGATATGGATTTTTGCTGAAATAGGTTTGCAAGTAGAGCTGGGCAAAACCGAATCTTTTGGAATTCGATTCTGATAATTTTTTCGCAACGGATCGAATAGATGATTTTATAAAAATACCAAATATCTCATTCTTTACTGGTACTATTATTGTATTCATGGTAATCAAGAAATTTACAGTTACGAATTACAAATATCAGCTTGAACAAATTTAAAAGACTCCAGTCCAAAATTTTCATTTTGACGACAAAAGACAATCTATTTTGGTCAAATTCGATTGCATTCGGATAATCTGTTCGCATACGGATCGAATTGCTCAGCCCTATTTGTAAGTAGAACAATTTGAATTTTTTTTACTTGAATCTCACCAACCTTCTCTGTACGAGAGCCCAATTTAATAACCGTCAATAT
>OZ023139.1:28754965-28770661 GCA_963675895.2 Styela plicata | reverse complement strand
TATCCATTCCATATCGGCGTTTGTTCTTTGTTTCACTACGTTAATGTAAGATTCCTAATTTTTTCAGAAAAGTTTTGAGAGGGACGTGCCCCCTGAATCGCTAGTGTAGTATGTTTTGATAAGAAATATTTCATTTTGATTATTCTAAATTCATTCATTTTGCAGTACAATCATGATATATGCCAAATTTTACGTTGTAAAATTTGACATAAATCATGATTTTGCTACAAAATATGACCAAATAACAGCAATTTCGTGTATCGGAAATGTTGAAACATTGTTGTATTAAATAGGGTTTGTTTTATTTTAACTACTTTTCAATCAACCCATTTGCAGTAAAATCATGGAGAGAGGTTCAAACACACTTACACAAATTTATTTCTGTAACCTTTCTTCTGACAAATGTTAGACTTCTTCAGACAAGCATTTTGAAAAATAATTTTTTTAAATCATCAGTTTTTTAAAATGCCCATCTGAAGAAGTCTGACTTTGGTCAGACGAAACATTACAGATATAAATTTGTGTAAGTATGAAGCAAGACTTTGAACCTCTCTATAGTTAGTCTCTAATTACCTTTGCTACTGAATCCTTGCATTTACTTCATACGGATCCGCAAACACAAAGGCACAGAGGAAGGATAAGTAGTTTGTCCATATCCCCCAGACCAATAGTAGAAATCACGGTATATGTCAAATTCTATACCACTATGGTGTGCAGGGAATAAAATCTTATTAATAAATTGAGGGGAAGGAAGAATGTATGTATACTACGCACGTGCACAATTATGCGTGGTGACTCAGTTTGCTTTCAACACACATTTTATTATGAAGCAACTTCTTTCGTGTGCTTTTCAAATATTGGTTTAAAGATTTACCATTTTAAAAAAAAAACAGACAACCAAAATCTTATTCCACATTTTCAAACATTTCTGTTTGAAAATGTGGAATATGATTCTGGTTTTCTGTTTTATCAATCCCTTTTTTCTCTCTTATTTAGGAATTTGACCCAAGTAACACACAAATCATTTTCACAAGGACAGTGAAATATACAATAGACAATTCGTTGCACGACCCCACAAACATATTTGAAAATAACCAAAAATTCCTGTGTTTTAGTAACAGGGCAATCGAGTTTCTGGTAGTCTTATTAAACCGTCGTTGCGTTCCACTATTCTAGACGTCATTATGTCAATATTTACCTTGAAATTGGGTTTTTGTCAAACAAAAAAAAGCAAACTCAATGGTGTGCGTACCAGGCAATAAAAACAGTGTTTGCATTTCATCTTCATTTGTTACTATGACATACGTATATAAATATTATATATATAAATATATTTATATATGTGATAAAAGTGCAATGAAATTTGTTGAAATGAGCCGCTGATATATCGCGTGCGCCAAGGCACGATGCATCTGAGACTCATGTAAGCAACTTTTTGAACGTCCTGATCGGTATTTGAGATCGAATAAGATTCTTAATGGTCCGATTCGAGGATAAATGTATCCAGTGTCAACAATACACTGTAATAAAATGCATCAAAATCAATGGTCTTTGACAGTAATTTTACTTGGCGGTATAGAAAAAATCAAATTGACTTTTTTGGCCAAATATCTGGTGTTGATGGAGTGTAACGAGAAGTGCGGTCCATCAACAGCCCAAAATTGGCATAAATCTGATCAACTGGCGTTTTTTCAACTCTTGAAAATATGTAATTACTGCAAATGACCTGTGAATTTAACATACTTTTGTTACAGTGTACGGTTGAATGGTATAGAATCTTCTCACATTATTAAACATCACACCATTGTAAATATTAAAACTTCTTTTCCACAACAGAAATTGTGCCAATTGGCCCTTCTACCTGTAAGCGGAATACATCATCACCATGTACATCATAAATGGTGATTGCGCAGTTGTCTATTTCATGCTTTCTGATTCTTTCTTATGAACATGGTGTCGTAGATAACCTTTGCTGATTTTTTCACAGCACCAGTCAATTTCGCAGAAGTTTGACTAATGCCATTTTTATTAATGTTTCTATATTATTATTTATGAAATTGTAGTTATTGCTCAAATTTTTTCTTGCTGAATGACGAATAAAACATTGGACATTGAGCCAAAAAATTAAGGGGAATTCTAGGCTAACTTTGCAGCAAAGCAAAATGATTGAATACTTTTAATCCCTATTACCATATTGGATTAAACATATTAGATTATGGTACGATATGCAATATCAACAATCATAAACAAACAAAGGATACATTAACAAAAATAATAAAATTAATAATAATATAATACATCAAATAGCAAAAGCAGCATAAATACAAATTTACAAAGGATACTGGCACTGATTAAATACAATCAAACGTAAACGTTAAAAAAGTGGTGGTGTTCTGTAGGAATATACAAAAATATCATGCTCACTTTCCACAGAAATATAAGTTTATTGTAAGCTTTCGTTAGAACATAGTCAAACTTCTTCAGACAAGATTAAAGTGCAATGAATCTAAAAATAACCAGATTTATACTCTTGTTTGTTTGAATATATCGATGCTCTGTTTGTTTGTTTTATAAGCACAGCAGTATTGTCCTATTGTTCTTCTTTATATCTGTAGGAATGATAGACATTTTTATGGGCTCAATTGTTTTTTGTTTCCTGTATGTGACAGGAATGGTAGAATGACATGGTAGAATGTCAGCTGCTCAGCTTCTCCGACATCCAAAGAAAATAGCTTTATCAGAAGAAATTTAGCAAATGGGCAATATTTCATGATATATGTATTGCTAGAAAATAAAACTTTTTTTTGGTGTCTGGTAGTAACCAAACTGCAGAAAAAGGTTTAAAATCATCAATACTGCTATGAAATAGCAGTGTTGAGGGTTTTGAAGCTTTTCGGTTACCAAAAGAAAAAACAAGGTGGTTTTACCATTGCCCAGGGCAGATCCACCCACTGCACTTTACCATAGTGGTTCAGTTTCATTTGGGATGTTTAGAGTGCAGTTGCTGGTACTACATTTTGTAGTTTGTAGCACGGTTTGTAATTTTGGTTCATGGTATATCTCGTGCTTCAATTAATATACTAAAAATTTTATTGTAATCTTTTTGATTTAGAAGGTGTTCAAAACTCCAACAGATTTTAATTTCCACGAGTTGATTGAACATAAATTTATCGAAATCATTCATCCATCTGAACGAGCGAATTGAAGTTATTAATAATCATCAACATAGGTGACGTGTTTTACCTCAGAGTCATAATTATTTGTACAAGATAATATCTCGTCCACAGTATTTGTTTAATGAATTCTTTGCTCGTACAAGCACATGCTGTACATACTGTTCAACAAAATTCTCATCGAACCTGTTTGTGGAATTAAGGTTTTGCAACCTGAATTATGCTCGTTCTAGCTTGGTTTGTATATAAGTTGAATATTATCTGAAGATTGAGAAGATATTGTGGAATTCTTTTGATTTTGTATAAACATGAAAACGGCTGCAATATCGCCGTAAGGTCATAATGTATATAAATATCATCCTAATGAGATTTTGAAAAGTTGTCTGCTAACTAATGAACTATTATTATCATTGTTCATAATATTTTCATTTGGCAGCATTTATTATTATTATTCAAATTCAATATAACATGCCTGCAAATTTGTGGGACGCCTTTCATTAACTTTTTCGTTTAATAAAACATGTGTTAGAGGAAATTTTCTTATTAAACATGTATCAGTATTAATATTGTCGTGTCCATCAAAACTTTATTGCACGATATTAAATATCCATTACGTTTTATGATGCATCATAAAGTATATATGTGACTCATTGTTTGATGGAGTTACTGTTAAGAATGTTTAAAGTAGGCTTGAGTGGTGGGCGTACATTAACAAGCCAGAATCGCCGTGAATCAAACCAGAGAATCGACCTGCGATGCTACCATGTTTGGCCACTGGGGCCATTGCGTAGGCGAGGCATGGTCCATCTGCGGCCCATGCTCGATATTGGGAATATTCATATTCTAATATTCTAAATTATGAGTTTCATTGCATTTTCAGTGAAATCATGATATATGTCAATTCTTGTGTTGTAAAATGTGACATAAATTGCCATTTCTGAATGTCAGATACTCTTCTACCCAGGCACCCGAAAAATGGGTTCCATCAGAAGAAAAAGTAGGGAATAGGCAAAATTTATGTTATATCTGTGGATAGAAAATTAAAATGTCTTTTTTTGAGTGTCTGTTTGTGACTGTATAGAGAGGTTCAAAATCTTCAATACGCTATGAAATATCAGTGTTGATGATTTTGAAGATTTTTTGTCCGTCTAGAGATAGTGACATAAATATTTCGGACACCCGAGAAAAACTAAGGCGCGATGGGCCTAGTGGTTGAACATGTTGGCATAGCAGGTCGGAGATCTCGGGTTCGAGCCCGACAAGTCCGGCTCGCTTATCCATGGCTGTGACCCTGGTGTGATAACTTGGTAGACTAAGCCGAACAGGAAAAGATCATATCTTTTCAGTAATTGTAACCTTTCCGTCTATATGTGGCCGCTGTTACAGGGTTCTGGACAGGGTGATCCAGTCAGAGGAAGTGGCTATAAATATAAAAAAGACTCACTCTGGATTAATATATTCGAATTTATTTTAATTCAGATTTTTATATCTTATAGCCGCTCGTTTGAGTGGATCACGTTGAAAGTGGCGGAATATGGTTAGCATTAATAAGATTAATATCTTCCTGGTTTGGCTGAGCCCATTCAAGTTATTACACCCTGGGTTGAAAGGTGGGCATGAGATCGTCAACTTGTGATGCCAACATGAAGCACTACTTTGTTGCGCAATTTCATGTTGACTGATTTATTTGTAAAGATGAGTCTGGTGTTGTGCAACGAACTATCTATCCTATGTTCCACTCAAGATGGATTCGTGTGCAAACAAGGCCGCAAGGAGATACTGCTTGAGTAAGATAAAGCCGAGAGTTGAATAACAAATGATCAGCGCCTTACTGACTCACCGGGACTCAAACCCAAGTTCTCAATTTCTGATGCCAACATGATAACCGCTAATCCATCGCGCCCACAAATTTCCTTATTAAAATAATTCATTTGACATAAATCATAGTTTTACGGCAAGACTGACAAAATATGGTCCAATATCCGCAGTTTGTTTATCTGAGTTGAAAAGCCTGTCCTCAGGCATCGAATACATTCAGAAATCAACATATTCTATATTGTAAATATTTTGATTTTAGATATATTCAGAATAGTGACAAAATACGTAAATCTACTGCTTTTGTTCTATAAATCGGTACAAACTAGACAGAAAAGTCTATTTTTGCTCTCTAAATTGATATTTTTTCATGGAACAAAAAAAATTGTGACCAATACTGATGGTTTTCTAGATTTCGTAAAAAAAAACATTTTCTCTTAAAATAGTTTTTATGTCATTTTTTTCATCAAAAACATGGCTGAAATCAGGATGTATTTGAAATTTCATATTCAAAATATTTTTTTTGGAATTTTTTTTATTCGAAATAGAAAAATATTAATGGCGAAGAGCTACTATGAGATGTGGAACCAGCAACTGCATTTTAAACTGAAAATATCCCAAATGGAACTGAACCTCTATGGTAAAGTGCAGTGATTGGTATCTGTCCTGGGCGATTGTAAAGCCATTCCGCCCTTCTAAATTTGAAATCGAAATCATTTCATATTGAAAACTTTTATCAGGTTCTCTATTTCATTCAATAAACAACTTTCGTTTGTCAAGCATGAGCCACATATAAAACCCCACCTCATAGGTGCGGTTTATATATGGCTCATGCTTGACAAAACATCGTACAACTCTAAAAATATGACCATTTCAAAACAGGCCCTCGAGCTGGAGTCCTCTTGTCTCTCGACCTCTATTGCCTCGATAAGTAGTGACGTGACTGTGTGAAGAGCCCACTCCAGTTTTATGGACTAGATCAATTTGTTATGATGAAAGTATCTCACCGCAGTACGAGGATAGAGCACGCACTAGATGGGGCAAGGCGCCATGACTAGGACTGCCTTAATAATATTTGATTGCCCGGCTTGATGGCACAGTCGATCAAGCACGATCGTATTGGCCATAAGGCTAATGGTTCAATGTTCGACCGCTTCAGCAAGGCACTTCGCGGGTAGCTGTAACATAGAACAGATACACAGCCACTGCAAAGGTGTGTGCCTAACATTTGTCGGGTATAAGCCTCCGCCCCCCCCCCCCTGGTAGGTTCACGGACAGGCCATGGCGTAGTGTTTAATTCGATACGAATCTAATAATTTCTGATTCGAATATCGTGGATCGAATATTTTCGACAGACTTGGGTGGAGTCCTTACTTGTTCTGTCTGCTATGGCCGAAACCGATCATCAATCAATATCCAAGAATATTGTGTTCAATAGTACGGCACATGACCGGCCCAAGTTAAAGATTTATTTGTATAAAATCTGAAATAGTGTACCTGTTTACACTGAAATACTGTTTTGAATATGTTGCTTGGCAACAGTTTCCAAGGGATTGATGATAAAGGCCAATAAGAGCAATTGGTGGTACACCAAATCAATGTCGACAACTTTTTCTGATCGTACAGCTATTTCTGGATTGAGTTATGCAAATCATCACAAGCGGGGAGGGGGTATGGACATTCAGGGAGGGGGCCTTGTACTATGGCCCTCTCGTCGACCAAAAAGAATCCCAAAATGACCTTTTAAGTGCTTTAAAGCGTAGGCAATCCTAAAAATTCTTGCGTACTTCCGGCGTACATAAAATATAACACATATATAGCCTGTTTTAGGCCTCGAAATCCGTAGTAGTTTCCAAATCTTTTTGAGCCTCCGGCACGATTTTTTAGTTATATTCTGCTATACCGATATTTTCAAAAGAAATTCTTAGGCGCCTGTTATGACATTATTTTTTGTCAAGGTTGTAGAGTCTTGGATTTGTTCAGGGGTCTAAATTCTCATGTCATTTTCTTCAGATTGAACAAAAAAAGCTCCAATCCATCAACACTGCTATTTCATAGCAGTATTGATGATTTTGAACCTTTATATACAGTTTGCTGAACTCCAAAAAAGTATTTCAATCTTCTAGTCACAGATTTATCATGAAATATCGCACATCTCTTACTGACACTTTTTGGAGTGAATCACCCTGACCAAATCCCTGTGCCACAGCCACTTACAGACTGCTAAATATTATAGGTTAAATATTATTGACTGGCAAAATGCCTGTGCAGACACCTGAAAAAAAAAAGGGGTCATCAGAAGAATGTTTTGCAAATGAACAATATTTCATGATTTCTCTAGTTAGAGATATAGATGTAGAGAATTAGGATTCGAACCAGGTACTTTGGAATAGTCCTAATGTATTTCCTGCGTATTGTAAGAAGCGACTAAAAGGAAGCAAAGAAGTGGTAGATGGTTTCACCATCTCTCAGGGAAGATACCACTCATTGCACTTTACCATGGCAGTTCAGTTCTGTTTGGGATGTTTTCCGCTTAGAGTGCAGTTGCTAATACTACATCTTTTATTAGCTCTTTGCTATCGAGTGGCCATTAACTGGTCTCTTTTGGGCTCTGCCTCCTTGCTCAGATCGAATTTCAATAAAAAAAGCGTATTCCGAAGGTCTTTACCGACTGAGCTAACTGGACAGTGAAATTATCTGTGAAACCAGAGCTAATTTATCAAGTGGCGGTTTATGTAAAACCTGCGACAGAAAACCATTCAGTGCAAAACCACTATAGTAGAGTGTAATGAGTGGTAAATCCCCTGGGCAGTGACGATAGAAGTTTTCAAATCTTGAGGACATAAGAAAATAGAATACAAATTTTGCCTGATAAACAAAAATTCTTGGGGTTTTTGTGAATAATTGCCATCCGGGAAGCGAAAACATCATCAGTATGTAGTAGTTTTGATAGCGCGCCGAAGAAGCGTGAAAGTTTGCTTATTTTTATATTATGTTGTTGTAAAATCCCTTTTCAAATCTCGGATGGATACGTTCCTCCTGGTTCCGCCTAGAGCCTGGCCGATATATCGACATTATTTTAAAATGACGACTTTCTTTTCAAACGGCAAATATTTCTTCGCTTTCACATTGGGGAATCCCCAGCAGATGTTGTTTGCGCGAGATGAAATTTTATTCCATCTGCAAAAAAGGTTTGAAACGTAAGATAAAATAACGGTGGTCGAAAATGTCAAAATATCGATATCGGTTGCAAAGGAGCGATATCGGTCGGGCTCTGTTCCGCCGTTGGTCGACCTGGCCGATAATTTGAAAATTTTGTACATTTCATTGTAAATGTCACAGAGCAACGAAAAAATAAGAACTGCACAGTTATTTGCAATCGGGGATTCGCTATTCATATCACACGGCAGTTTTTTAAAAAAAAAGAGAAAGAAGTCGCAACTGACGTTACGATTAGTCATAGTTTAGCTGGTCGAGTCATATTTCCTCGATTGTTAAGTAGATGGAAACTGATTTGTAAGTACAATGAATCAACCACGGGCCGTTCATATTATTATTACTTGAATGGAAAGGAATTCAAAAGTACGATGGATCGTCCATGCCCGGTTCCTATTGCTTGGAAACTGACGACGGGTCAACCAAGAGCGTTGATATTATTATTATTGGAAACTGATTCATTCGTAAGTGCAACGGTTCAAGCCAGGACGGTTCGTATTACTTTTGCTAGAAACTGAGTACTGCTATTGCCTGCTTTGATCAAATATTTGGGAAATGAGGCTCTTTTTCTTGAAACTTAAGGGATACACACCTCGACTAGGGAGTCTAGCGTGAACCGCGCGATCCAAATGTGACCCACGTACGTTATAATACATCAACCGCGGTCCGTTCATCTCTTATTTTTGGAAACAGATTATTTAACCAGGCCCGTTCGTATATATTATTTTACCGCACTGGGAACTGATTCCAAAGTACAAGGGTTCAACCCAGGACGGTTCGTATTACTTTTGCTAGAAACTGAGTACTGCTATTGCCTGCTTTGATCAAATATTTGGGAAATGTGGATCTTTTTCGAAACTTAAGGGATACATACTTCCATAGAGAGAACCGCGCGATTCATATGTGACCCACGTTCGTTATAATACATCAACCGCGGTCCTTTCATCTCCTTATTTTTGGAAACAGATTATTCAACCCAGGCCCGTTCATATATATTATTTTTACCGCACTGGAACTGATTCCAAAGTACAAGGGTTCAATCCAGGACGGTTCGTATTACTTTTGCTAGAAACTGAGTAATGCTATTGCTTGCTTTGATCAAATTTTTGGGAAATGTGGATCTTTTTCGAAACTTAAGGGATACACCCTCGACTAGGGAGTCTAGCGTGAACCGCGCGATCCATATGTGACCCACGTTCGTTATAATACATCAACCGCGGTCCGTTCATCGCCTTATTTTGGAAACAGATTATTCAACCCAGGCCCGTTCATATATATTATTTTTACCGCAATGGGAAACTGATTCCAAAGTACAATGGTTCGTTCAACCATGGAGGGTTCGTATTTCTTTTCCAAGAAACCAGGAATGCCAGCTTGGATCAAATTTTTGAGCAAAGAGACTCTTTCCTTGAAATCTAACGAATGCATGTCTCGTTTGATACATATCCTGTATTGTCTGTGATATACATCCTGCTTTGTATGTACTTTATTGTTTGCCTTATTTTCGATCACAGCAGTAGTTACCGATTGTTATGGGACTTTGGGTGTTGCTGACTCGATGACGTATTCGTCCTTCGCGATTCCCGCCTTTTTTGATTCAATATTATTTTTGCGTTGTTTTTAATATTTGGCGAAATAAACTACTCGAGTCTTGTATCGTAGCTGCACGGCGCGATACATCAGTGGCCAACGTTGATTATGATAATTCAACCACGGATCATATCCATTATTATCACTGTAAAACGGGCTGGGGAATTCGATTCGGTGATTTAAAGCACGATTAATTAGAATCAGTCACGAATCGTTCATAGGAACAAAAAATTGTTGAATAAACAATGATTTTATTTTTTAACGACAAAATGCAATCGACCAAAATCGACTGTATTTCGTCGTTAAAAATATGGAAATGGTTGCTTTTAGTGTGAATTGAAAATGCACTATAAACTATGAATTTCTTCATTTTCACGATGGGGACAAGTTATATTAGTAAATATAGGATATTTGTTATTTACATAAAACTAGTGATTCGATCGGATTCGAATTCCACATGATTCGGTTTTGCCCAGCGCCAGTAAGTTGATTTAGCTTCGCCATTAGGTTGATTTGGCCTATTCCCTAATATGGGCATATGTTGCAATTATCTCCCAGTTGCCGTGGTCTCCTCTGTATGTGCGCCCGTGGTTATGCTTGTGTTTTCTGTTGAATAAACATTGGATGTTTTGCCGTTGTAAAGCGTGGTTGTGTTTATTGGTCCGGCGTCATGTTAGGGAAACTCTAACCTTACTGACGTGGTGACAGCGTCGGATCTGATTCTACGTTCATCTACAGGATGCTGTCGATAGTTTCAGAATTGTTTCTCGCATCAATGCAGCTATAGCAATGTGCATTTCATTAAGTCCAGGTCAAAGGATTTTTTCTAGGCGTCACGGCGAAACGATGCCAAAAGCCTTTTGTAGGAAATTGTCCGTGACCTGTCACGTTTTTCCAGTCGTCTTGCAGCTGGTGTTCAGCGACGCGCTGTCATCTGCCGTGCTTCCAAGCAAAATTGAAAGTATACGAAAGACCCGATTTCAGCAAATGATCTGCGGGAAGAATGACTCGCCCAAGCGCACCATGCACAAAGTCGATTCAACATTTCCCACTCGTTAGACTAGCATATTATTCTGTGCAAGAATTTTCTTTTCAACGAAGATCCAGCGAGTGACTTCGTGAGTCTATTATCCACTGTTTATGCACAATTCTGTTTCGATTTAGTATTTTTACAAAATCTCTTAATTTTCCAGTCTATATCCCAGTCTAGGATTTTTTTGTGCCTTAGCGAACTGGTCCATTTCAGTGATAGAGTTCGTACTAACATGACGTTGTTATACGTTCGTTTTTATTCGCTGTTAGGGCATTTGGCCTGACATTCTATTCATAGTTAATCATAATTTATCAATTTTTCACACATGATTTTACCAAATAAAAAAAAACAGAGGATGAAGAAGATAGACAGACTTGATTGGTATTTTATATGTATTCCAATTATAGGCAATTTGTGTTATAATGTTGTTCTTACTTACTGTGCAAAATCAGATTTTTTCCGGGTGTTGACACATGACCAACCCTTTTCGGTCGCGATTTGTTGTATATTCACAAAAAAAATAGAATGGAAGAAAGCGGTAGCGCCAGTAAGTTGATTTGGCTTCGCCATTAGGTTGATTTGGCCTATTCCTAATATGGGCATATGTTGCAATTATCTCCCAGTTGCCGTGGTCTCCTCTGTATGTGCGCCCGTGGTTATGCTTGTGTTTTCTGTTGAATAAACCATTGGATGTTTTGCCGTTGTAAAGCGTGGTTGTGTTTATTGGTCCGGCGTTATGTTAGGGATACTCTAACCTTACTGACGTGGTGACAGCGTCGGGATCTGATTCTACGTTCATCTACAGGATGCTGTCGATAGTTTCAGAATTGTTCCTCGCATCAATGCAGTCTATAAGCAGCTATAGCAATGTGTATTTCAATAATATCTTGAGCTTATTTTGTGAATCGTGTAAACCTATTATTTCTCATTTTCTTGACATTAATGACCTGATGTGCTATTCTTTTAAAAGGGCGCCACCCATATGGTCTTTTTGGATTAAATTTATCCAATCTTATGTCATCCCATACAGTGAGAATTGATAATGCTCTTTGTCGCCGGGCGTGGAATTTTATCGAAATTGAATTTATACTTGACTTGACCTAAAATCAGTAAACAGGTTTTCTGAGAGAGGGAATCGCAGACATTCATATTTTATAAGAACAAATTTTACAATGTATTTGTGATTATTATAGTTCACTCAGCTTTACTACATAATATATATTTCTCATTTCGTTTTACCATTCAGTGGTTTATCTTAATCAACATTGTCATATTTTCTTCATCCCGAAATTTTTCTTTCAACGAAGGATCCAGCGAGTGACTTCGTGAGTCTATTATCCACTGTTTATGCACAATTCTGTTTCGATTTAGTATTTTTTACGAAATCTCTTAATTTTCCAGTCTATATCCCAGTCTAGGAATTATTTTGTGCCTTAGCGAACTGGTCCATTTTAGTGATAGAGTTCGTACTAACATGACGTTGTTATACGTTCGTTTTTATTCGCTGTTAGGGCATTTGGCCTGACATTCTATTCATAGTTAATCATAATTTATCAATTTTTCACACATGATTTTACCAAATAAAAAAAAAAACAGAGGATGAAGAAGATAGACAGACTTGATTGGTATTTTATATGTATTCCAAATTATAGGCAATTTGTGTTATAATGTTGTTCTTACTTACTGTGCAAAATCAGATTTTTTCCGGGTGTTGACACATGACCAACCCCTTTTCGGTCGATAACTTAGTATCAGCGCGATTTGTTGTATATTCACAAAAAAATAGAATGGAAGAAAGTGGTAGCGCCAGTAAGTTGATTTGGCTTCGCCATTAGGTTGATTTGGCTTATTCCCTAATATGGGCATATGTTGCAATTATCTCCCAGTTGCCGTGGTCTCGTCTGTATGTGCGCCCGTGGTTATGCTTGTGTTTTCTGTTGAATAAACCATTGGATGTTTTGCCGTTGTAAAGCGTGGTTGCGTTTATTGGTCCGGCGTTATGTTAGGGAAACTCTAACCTTACTGGCGCGGCCCTAAACGCGGCATGGTCATATTATTATTACTACTAATGGAAAGAGTTCCATATTGAAATGAATCAAGGTCCAACTATATTATTTGGAAGCGAAGTCTTTACTTCCTTGATGAATTTCCTGTGAGTCATACGACGTATACGAAACTAAGACGTGGTAGATGCTTTTGCTACCGTCCAGAGCAGATACCACTCATTTTACTCTATTCATTGGCAGGAGGTCGGGATCCTCAATATAAAATATTGGAGGATGCGACCGTTCTAAATCAGCAAAAGTTATGATAAAATTGCGGAAAATTGCTGAATACTCGCACGCCTTCGGCGCGAATTTTCTTTTTACTGTGTTTCAAGACAAATTACATATATCGCAATTATTGTTTTTCAGCTGAAATTTTGCAGTTTTGTTAAATAACCTTTTTGTTCGCCTTCTGCTTGGATTTTTGTTAACTTAGAACTATCGGAGCCGGACCCCTACGCCAAAATCCCGGAGATCTTCCGTCGCCGATGACTGTATTAAACAGCCAAGTTCTTGTTGTCTTCCGTTTAGCGTGCAATTGTTGGTGCTATGTTTTGTAATGAGTTTTAACAAAATGATTCAACATTCGAGAAAGTGCTTTTCCTTCGACAGAAACTGCAGTCATTTCACCATCATGAAACAGCGTTTAGTTCATGTATGATCCACTCATGATATGTGCTTCCATGCTTCGAATTATCTCTGGCAGCAAAGAAACCGAAAGGAAGTTTGGTCATTTTCCAGTCCGGATTTCTATTTTGCCAAGCATGAGCGACAGATGGATGATGCCAAAAAAGGCACGGTCAAGGCAGCTCGTGACATTTTTGAGCTAGTGTTCTCGATTTGATGGTATAATCAGCGAAAAACATAAAATTGATCACAAGAAGATGATTGCGCTATGGGTGCCCAGTTATTTTATTGGTTGAACCGTTGCGAATATGCTCCGAGCTACGGCTACGCATCTCTGACGTCCAAACGTAGGATTTCCGTGAGCGATGATGATGAGGGCTGCGTGACACCTCGCCGGTGCACGGAGTTCCGAATCGGGATGAAGATTTTTTATCATTTATCATGTTTTTTCATTCATTCCCCTGTGCGTGGATCTGGTTGGTGGAGGAAGCTGTAAGCAGCGCTTACGTGAACCACCGTGCACCGGCGAGGTGTCCAGCAGACCTTGCACATATACTCATCATCCCTCACGGGATTCGGACTCGCGACATAACGACCGGAGATGCGTATGTCGGAGCTATTCCCAACGCTTTTACCGATTAAGCTGACCGGGCACCCGGTTAGAGCGCTTGAACCGGTATGAGCACTTGCCTCCGGACGCGATATTTTTCTCTATCGGAATTCCATCTAAACAAGGCCGGAATGGCTACTAGAAATGAAATGAACTTTATTTCACAGTAGGCAATTAACGATGTTTACAATTATATCTGGTTACAAGACTTATCTTGCGTCTTGTCATTCCAACCAGTGTGGAACGTATGAGGAACCGGTGGGTTAACGAGCATAGTCCCAAGCCTGTGGGTTACAGTGCCTCGCCCAGGGGCACTCCGCATGTATTGCTCATTGAAGCCTTTTTTGTTCGTCGATCTTGAACCTACTTCGTTGGGTTTCGAATCCGCGTCATTAGTTAGTAGGGCTGGGCAATTCGATTCGGTGATTCGAAGTACATATTATGCGAATCAATTGTGAATCGGTCATAGGAACGAAAGCATGCTTAATGCTTTCATTTTAACGACAAAATGCAATCGCTTTCGGTCAAATTTGACCAATCAAATAATCAAATAATATGTTTCCATACCTTGTGTGATTTTCTTCCGGAGCAAACAATATTATTTGTCAAATGGGCAGGCGCCGCAGGTTGCGTGCGTTTTTTTTTTACTTCATTTCTACTAGGGCTCGGCAAATTTGATTCGAATCGATTCGAAGCAAGATTCGATTCAAGATAAATGCATGTCTGGCAGCACCGAATCGATTTGCCCCAGCTCTACCCACGACATGCTTTTATTTTTCTAGTCTTCATCCACATGGCGGTTTGAAGGGAACGGAACGTACGGACGTTTGATCCATTATATTCTTATATCTTATTAGTTTCATCAACATATTGCTAAAGCAGACGACTGGTCGCCCTGCTGCTTTCGATGACGTCGTTTGCTTCCAGCCTAGCCTCATGGTATGGAAATGCTGTTGAACTTACCATGCGTTGCCCACAGTTTCAGCGAATTATGTTTTGGGTAATGCCGTCGAGTTCCGTTGATATTTTGATATATTTTTGAAACATTTAAAGAGTCGTTGTCACTTATTGATTGAAATGCAAGTTCAGTATGTTCGGCAGGTAAAGCTCCTGATACCTGAAATGGAATTACAATTTTCAATATTTTTTCTAGTAACTAATCACTAGATGTTGTTTTTTTTCAGTACAAAATAATCGCCAATTCTAAAATACGATATTGTAGAACGAAACCGGCCATTCTTGAGTAGGGATTTGGTTCGCTAAAATGATTTCGGAATGTTAGACGTACTTTTATGTTCAGAGTAATATTGTGTCCCCGCTAAATTTGGCCCTTCTGCTAATTTCTTTTGTAGTTACCGCGTCTTTTTCTTTCCAGCATTTCTAAAATTTTGTTCTTACCGACTTCTTTTATAATGGTAACGTCGGGTAAAAAAACTTCAATATATAATACTCTTTTGAAGCAGTGGACTCGCTTTTTTTAGTTAAATAATCCAGAATCTTTGTTGGTTCTTTTATTGTTCCAGGTGTAATCATTCTCCTGATCACATTTTATTCCCTTTCCTTCCTCGAGCACTTAGAAGTACCAAC
>OZ023139.1:28733903-28754865 GCA_963675895.2 Styela plicata | reverse complement strand
TATATGGCAAATTTAACATTGTAAAATTTTGACATAAATCATGATTTTGCTACAAAAATATGACCAAATAACAGCAATTTCGCTCATCTGAAATGTTAAAACAATTTTATATTTATATAATGATTAAGATTTGTTTTATTTTAATTATTTTTCATCTAATCCATTTTGCAGTAAACTCATCGTAACTAGACATGGTCAAAATCTTGTTTCACACTCACACAAATTTATTTCTGTAACGTTTCATCTGACCAAAGTCAGACTTCTTCGGATAGGCATTTCGAAAAATCATTTTTTAAAATGCTTGTCGGAAGAAGTCTGACTTTGGTCAGACGAAACATTACAGATATAAATTTGTGTGAGTGTGAAACAAGACTTTGAATCTCTCTAGTTAGTCATAATTACTCTTGCTACTGTATCCATGCATTTACTGCATATGGATCTGCAAACACAAAGGCACAGAGGAAGGATAAGTAGTTTGTCCACGTCCCCCAGACCAATAGCAAAATCATGGTATATGTCAAATTCTATACCACTATGGTGTGCAGGGAATAAAATCTTATTAATAAATTGAGGGGAAGGAAGAATGTATGTATACTACGCACGTGCACAATTATGCGTGGTGACTCAGTTTGCTTTCAACACACATTTTATTATGAAGCAACTTCTTTCGTGTGCTTTTCAAATATTGGTTTAGAGATTTACAATTAAAAAAAAACAGAAAACCGGAATCTTATTCCACATTTTCAAACATTTCTGTTTGAAGATGTGGAATATGATTCTGGTTTTCTGTTTTATCAATCCCTTTTTTCTCTCTTATTCAGGATTGTGACCCCAGTAACACACAAATCATTTTCACAGGGACAGTGAAATATACAATAGACAATTCGTTGCACGACCCCACAGAATATATTTAAAAAAAAAATCTAAATCCTGTGTTTTAGTAACAGGGCAATCGAATTTCCGGTAGTCTTATTAAACCGTCGTTGCGTTTCGCGATTCTGGGCGTCATTATGTCAATATTTACCTTGAATTTGGGTTTTTGTTGAACAAAAAAAGCAAACTCAATGGTGTGCGTACCAGGCAATAAAAACGTGTTTTGCATTTCATCTTCATTTGTTACCTATGACATACGTATATGAATATTATATATATAATATATTTATATATGTGATAAAAGTGCAATGAAATTTGTTGAAATGAGCCGCTGATATATCGCGTGCGCCAAGGCACGATGCATCTGAGACTCATGTAAGCAACTTTTTGAACGTCCTGATCGGTATTTGAGATCGAATAAGATTCTTAATGGTCCGATTCGAGGATAAATGTATCCAGTGTCAACAATACACTGTAACAAAATGCATCAAAATCAATGGTCTTTGACAGTAATTTTACTTGGCGGTATAGAAAAAATCAAAATTGACTTTTTTGGCCAAATATCTGGTGTTGATGGAGTGTAACGAGAAGGTGCGGTCCATCAACAGCCCATAATTGGCATAAATCTCATCAACATGGCGTTTTTCAACTCTTGAAATATGCAATTACTGCAAATAACCTGTGAATTTAACATACTTTTGTTACAGTGTAAGGTTGAATGGTATAGAATCTTCTCACATTATCAAACATCACACCGTTGTAAATATTGAAATTGTAAAAATTAAAACATTTTTTCCACAAAAGAAATTGTGCCAATTGACCCTTTTACCTGTCAGCGGAATACATCATCATCATGTACATCATAAATGATGGTTGCGCAGTTGTCTATTTCATGCTTTCTGATTCTTTCTTATGAACATGGTGTCGTAGACTTGATAGCCTTTGCTGATTTTTTCACAGCACCAGTCGATTTCGCAGAAATTTGACCAATGCCATTTTTATTAATGTTTCTATATTGTTATTTATGAAATTAAGGTTATTGCTCGAATTTTTTTTGCTGAATGACGAATAAAACATTGAACATTGAGCCAAAAAATTAAGGGAAATTCTAAGCTAACTTTGCAGCAAAGCAAAATGATTGAGTACTTTTAATCCCTATTACCATATTGGATTAAACATATTAGATTATGGTACGATATGCGATATCAACAATCATAAACAAACAAAGGAAACATTAACGTAAAATAATAAAATTAATAATAATATAATACATCAAATCGCAAAAGCAGCATAAATACAAATTTACAAAGGATACTGGCACTGAATAAATACAATTAAACGTAAACGTTTAAAAAGTGGTGGTGTTCTGTAGGAATATACAAAAATATCATGCTCACTTTCCACAGGAATATAGGTTTATTGTAAGCTTTCGTTAGAACATAGTCAACTTCTTGAGACAAGATTAAAGTGCAATGAACTACCTATCCCTCCTCCCCGTTTCCTTAAAATCCTGGATCCGTGTGTGAGAGAATTCACAAGGATACACGAATGAGATAATATCAAGCTAATATACAAAAATATCATGTTCTCATTCTACAGAAATATAAGTTTATTGTAAGCTTTCGTTAGAACATAGTCTGACTTCTTCAGACAAGATTAAAGTGCAATGAATCTGTAAATGACCAGATTTATACTCTTGTTTGTTTGAATATATTGATGTTCTGTTTGTTTGTTTTATAAGTAGTATTGTCCTATTGTTCTTGCTCATATCTGTAGGAATGATAGACTTTTTTATGGGCTCAATTGTTTTTTGTTTCCTGTATGTGACAGGAATGGTAGAATGACATGGTAGAATGTCAGCTGCTCAGCTTCTCCGACATCAAAAGAAAATAGCTTTATCAGAAGAAATTTAGCAAATGGGCAATATTTCATAATATATCTATTGCTAGAAAATAAAACTTTTTTTTGGTGTCTGGTAGGAACCAAACTGCAGAAAAAGGTTTAAAATCATCAATACTGCTATGAAATAGCAGTGTTGAGGGTTTTGAAGCTTTTCGGTTACCAAAAGAAAAAACAAGGTGGTTTTACCATTGCCCAGGGCAGACCCACCCACTGCACTTTACCATAGTGGTTCAGTTTCATTTGGGATGTTTAGAGTGCAGTTGCTGGTACTACATTTTGTAGTTTGTAGCACGGTTTGTAATTTTGGTTCATGGTATATCTCGTGCTTCAATTAATAGGCTAAAAATTTTATTGTAATCTTTTTGATTTAGAAGGTGTTCAAAACTCCCAACAGATTTTAATTTCCACGAGTTGATTGAACATAAATTTATCGAAATCATTCATCCATTAAACGAGCGAATTGAAGTTATTAATAATCATCAACATAGGTGACGTGTTTTACCTCAGAGTCATAATTATTTGTACAAGATAATATCTCGTCCACAGTATTTGTTTAATGAATTCTTTGCTCGTACAAGCACATGCTGTACATACTGTTCGACAAAATTCTCATCGAACCAGTTTGTGGAATTAAATAAAGTTTTGCAACCTGAATTATGCTCGGTCTAGCTTGGTTTGTATATGAGTTGAATATTATCTGAAGATTATGAAGATATTGTGGAATTCTTTTGATTTTGTATAAACATGAAAACGGCTGCAATATCGCCGTAAGGTCATAATGTATATAAATATCAGCCTAATGAGATTTTAAAAGTTGTCTGCTAACTAATGAACTATTATTATCATTGTTCATAATATTTTCATTTGGGCAGCATTTATTATTATTATTCAAATTCAATATAACATGCCTGCAAATTTGTGGGACGCCTTTCATTAACTTTTATGTTTAATAAAACATGCGTTAGAGGAAATTTTCTTATTAAACATGTATCAGTATTAATATTGTCGTGTCCATCAAAACTTTATTGCACGATATCAAATATCCATTACGTTTTATGATGCATCATAAAGTATATATGTGACTCATTGTTTAATGGAGTTACTGTTAAGAATGTTTAAAGTAGGCTTGAGTAGTGGGCATAGATTAACATGCCAGAATCGCCGGGAATCAAACCCGATGCCAACATGTTTGGCCACTGGGGCCATTGCGTGGGCGAGGCATGGTCCATCTGCGACTCATGCTTGATATTGGGAATATTCATATTCTGATATTCTAAATTATGAGTTTTATTGCATTTACAGTGAAATCATGATATATGTCAATTCTTGTGTTGTAAAATGTGACATAAATCACGACTTTGCTGTGAAATGGTCAAAAATTTTGAATATTGAATTGCATATTATTTCGACAATTTAGATAAACAGTCTTACCAGTACATTTTAATCATATTTTGCCATGTCTAAATGTCAGATACTCTTCTACCCAGGCACCCGAAAAATGGGTTCCATCAGAAGAAAAAGTAGGGAATAGGCAAAATTTATGTTATATCTGTGGATAGAAAATTAAAATGTCTTTTTTTGAGTGTTTGTTTGTGACTGTATAGAGAGGTTCAAAATCTTCAATACTGCTATGAAATATCAGTGTTGATGATTTTGAAGATTTTTTGTCCGTCTAGAGATAGTGACATAAATATTTCGGACACCCGAAGAAAACTAAGGCGCGATGGCCTAGTTGTTGAACATGTTGGCATTGCAGGTCGAAGATCTCGGGTTCGAGCCCCGACAAGTCCGGCTCGCTTATCCATGGCTGTGACCCTGGGTGTGATAACTTGGTAGACTAAGCCGAACAGGAAAAGATCATATCTTTTCAGTAATTGTAACACTTCCCGTCTATATGTGGCCGCTGTTACAGGGTTCTGGACAGGGTGATCCAGTCAGAGGAAGTGGTTATAAATATAAAAAAGACTCTGTCACTCTGGAATAATGTGTTCATATTTATTTTAATTCAGATTTTTATATTTTACAGCCGCTCGTTTGAGTGGATCGCGTTGAAAGTGGCGGAATATGGTTAGCATTAATAAGATTAATATCTTCCTGGTTTGGCTGAGCCCATTCAAGTTATTACACCCTGGGTTGAAAGGTGGGCATGAGATTGTCAACTTGTGATGCCAACACGAAGCACTACTTTGTTGGGCAATTTCATGTCAACTGGTTTATTTGTAAAGATGAGTCTGGTGTTGTGCAACTAACTATCTATCCTATGTTCCACTCAAGATGGATTCGTGCGCAACCAAGGCCGCAAGGATACTGCTTGAGTAAGATAAAGTGCCTTACTGACTCACCGGGACTCGAACCCGAAGTCTCAATCCCCGATGCCAACCTGATATCCACTAATTCATGATATATCCTTATTAAATTCATTCATTTGACATAAATCATAGTTTTACTGCAAGATGGACAAAATATGGTCCAATGTCAGCAGTTTGTTTACCGAGATGTTGAAAAACCTGTCCTCAGGGATCGAATACATTCAGAGAACAACATATTCGAAATTGTAACCATTTTGATTTTAGATATATTTCAGAATAGTGACAAAATTCGAAAATCTGCTGCTTTTGTTGTATAAATCGGTACAAACTAGACAGAAAAGTCCATTTTTGCTCTCTAAATTGATATTGTTTCATGAAACAAAAAAAATTGTGACCAATACTAATGGTTTTCTAGATTTCGTAAAAACACATTTTCTCTAAAAATAGTTTATATGTCATGTTTTTCGTCAAAAACATGACTGAAATCAGGATGTATTTGAAATTTCATATTCAAAATATTTTTTAGAATTAATTCGAAATAGAAAAATATTAATAGCAAAGAGCTATTACAAGATGTTGTAGCTGCAACTGCAGTCTGGACAGAAAATCTCTCAAATGGAACCGAACCTCTATGGTAAAGTGCAGTGAGTGGTATCTGTCCTGGGCGATCGTAAAGCCGTCCACCACTTCTAAATTTGAAATCGAAATCATTTCATATTGAAAACTTTTATCAGGTTCTCTATTTCATCCAATAATCAACTTCCATTTGTCAAGCATGAGCCACATATAAACCGCACCTCATAGGTGCGGTTTATATGTGGCTCATGCTTGACAAAACATCGTACAACTCTAAAAATATGACCGATTTAAAACAGGCCCTTGAGCTGGAGTCCTCTTGTCTCTCGACCTCTATTGCCTTGATAAGTAGTGACGTGACTGTGTGAAGAGCCCACTCCAGTTTTATGGACTAGATCAATTTGTTATGATGAAAGTATCTCACCGCAGTACGAGGATAGAGCACGCACTAGATGGGGCAAGGCGCCATGACTAGGACTGCCTTAATAATATTTGGTTGCCCCGCTCAGTCGGTTAAGCGCGATTGTATTGTCCGGAGGCCGATGGTTCAATGCTTAACCGTTTCACCACCGAGCGTACCCTTCAGCAAGGCATTTCGTGGTTAGCTGTGACATAGAACAGATACACAGTCACTACAAAGGTCTGTGCCTAACGGTTGTTGGGTATAGGCCCCCGCAGGTCATAGCAAATAATTCGAAAAACCTAAAAAAGTATTCAATGTGTTTGATTCGATACGCGATATTCGAATCATCAATTATGCAATTTGAAATCGAGAGATTCTGAGATGTGTGAATTTCCAAAACTTATAATCATAAAAAATTTTCTTCAGGTGTCTGAGTAGCTGACAGTAGTAGACTCGGTTCCGTTTAGGATGTTTTCCGTTTAGAGTGCAGTTGCTGGTGGTACGTCTTTCAGTCACCTTCCTTAAAAATCACCTTCTAATGTACATGAAAATTAACCCTTATTTTTGAGAAAAATTCAAAATTATAATTAAGCTGATTTCGAATTATTGCAGGAATTGAATCTAATATTCGAATATTGTGAATTGAATATTTTCGACAGACTTGGGTGGAGTCCTTATTTGTTCTGTCTGTCAAGGCCGAAGCCGATCATCAATCAATATCCAAGAATATTGCGTTCAATAGTATGGCACATGACTAGCCCCCAAGTTAAAAAAGATTTATTTGTATAAAATCTGAATTGGCTGTGCCCAACTTGTGTATCTGTTTATACTGAAATACTGTTTTGAATATGTTGCTTGGCAACAGTTTCCAAAGGGATTGATGATAAAAGCCAATAAGAGCAATTGGTGGTACACCAAATCAATGTTGACAACTTTTTCTGATCGTACAGCTATTTCTGGATTGAGTTATGCAAATCATCACAAGCGGGGAGGGGGTATGGACATTTCGGGAGGGGGCCTTGTACTATGGCCCTCTCGTCGACCAAAAAGAATCCCAAAATGGCCTTTTGAGTGCTTTAAAGCGTAGGCAATCCTAAAAATTCTTGCGTACTTCCGGCGTACATAAAATATAACACATATATAGCCTGTTTTAGGCCTCGAAATCCGTAGTTTCCAAATCTTTTTGAGCCTCCTGCACGATTTTTTAGTTATATTCTATTATACCGATATTTTCAAAAGAAATTCTTAGGCGCCTGTTATGACATTATTTTTTGTCAAGGTTGTAGAGTCTTGGATTTGTTCGGGTGTCTAAATTCTCATGTCATTTTCTTCAGATTGAACAAAAAAAGCTCCAAAACCATCAACACTGCTATTTCATAGCAGTATTGATGATTTTGAACCTTTATATACAGTTTGCTGAACTCCCAAAGAAGTATTTCAATCTTCTCGTCGCAGATTTATCATGAAATATCGCACATCTCTTACAGACACTTTTTGGAGTGAATCACCCTGACCAAATCCCTGTGCCACCAGCCACTTATAGACAGCTAAATATTATAGGTCAAATATTATAGACTGGCAAAATGCCTGTGCAGACACCTGAAGAAAATAGGTGTCATCAGAAGAATGTTTTGCAAATGAACAATATTTCATGATTTCTCTAGTTAGAGATATAGATGTAGAGAATTAGGATTCGAACCCAGGTACTTTGGAATAGGCCTAATGTATTTCCTGCGTATTGTAAGAAGCGACTAAGAGGAAGCAAAGAAGTGGTAGATGGTTTTACCATCTCTCAGGGAAGATACCACTCATTGCACTTTACCATGGCAGTTCAGTTCTGTTTGGGATGTTTTCCGCTTATAGTGCAGTTGCTAATACTACATCTTTTAGTAGCTCTTTGCTATCGAGTGGCCATCAGCTGGTTTCTTTTAGGCACTGCTCCCTTGCTTAGATCGAATTTCAATAAAAAAGCGTATTCCGAAGGTCTTTACCGACTGAGCTAACTGGACAGTGGAATTATCTGTGAAACCAGAGCTAATTTATCAAGTGGCAGTCAAGGGTGGCAGTACGGTACGGTACGAAATTTTTATCGTACTTCGAACCAGCAAAATAATGCCGTACCGAACTTCGTACCGTACCTTTCGAAAATTTTTCGTACCGTACCGTACGATATTATTTTTTTCGTACATCGTACCGAACTTCGTACCAGTACGAAATTAAGTTCGATTAATATTTTTCATTTATCGTACTAAATTTCGTACCAGTACGAAAACAGGTACGATTCGCTGGGCAGCAATTTCGTACCGTACCAACTACCAATGTCCATATAAGCTTTATTTGTAAGATCTGGCCACCGCAAGAAACGTACCAACATCTTACTATAAAGTGATGCAGTTTTATGCTATCTGGTTTAAAATCCAGGACAGTAAAACATGGGCGTAACTAAGCATATGTCACCCCAATATCATTGTTCACATTGCGCAGCTTATATATCTTTACATTCTGATGTTTCTACTCTGATAATTCTACGTGTCAGAGTACAAAACAAAACATAACAGCGTTGGTTACTGGTTAACTTAGTTGCATAGTTGGTGAGGGGGAGAGAGTTTTTAATTTAATTTCCATACAATTTCCGCACGCCTGCGTTGCGCAATATTTTCCCCGATTAATTTTGTATATTTCGTAGCATTTAGCTTTTAAAGTTAGAATTTTTATTCAATTTTACAAAAATTTCAGCGAGCTTTCGGCGCGAAGATGCATTTTCCTGTCTGGTAATGTTTATTTCACTCTTAAAACATGTATTTTTGTTTCGTTCTCGATAAAATTTTGCGCGCCTCCGGCACCCTGGTCTTTTTTTAAATTTGAAAGCTTATGTTTGCATGTTGAAAAAAATGTGCTCCCCCTAAATTATTTTCTGGATCCGCCATTGTAGTCGGCATATTCGGGCAGTGCTTCCTTCGCCATTGTGAATTTTAAATAAAAACAAGTCAAAGCACATCGGCGATGCTAACGATATATTCAGAAACTACATCGTGATTTTTAGTATTATGAATGCTGCTTATCTTCTCGATTTTAATTGGGCTATCACAACTTTCGTTATTACAGAAAATGCATTCAGATTAAGACGTCATAAATCAGCGGTCTATATGTATTTCCACGCAATCAGAAATTTTTACGCCACTGCAGTAAAACCGATATACGACATAGCTCATCTAATCAGCTCAAGTAAATCCGTTGCATTTTTATTACCATACCTGCGCCGCTTTCAATAATTTTAAAATTTCCCTTTAGTTTTAAAATTCTTTGATAGACGCAATTTATATTATCAGCGCCCTGTAATGAAACGGCATGGATGTTAAATGAAATTATTTTTTTGAATTCATTTGAGAAAAATAAAGTGTAATGCGAAGGTACGAAAAAGAGTACGGTACGGTACGAAATAAATACCGAACTTCGTACCGTACCGTACCAAGTACGAAAATTGAAAAATGAATCGTACCGTACTATCGTACCGGAAAATTCAATCGTACCGTACCGAACTTCGTACCGTACCGTACCGTACTGCCAGCCTTGGTGGCAGTTTATGTAAAACCTGCGACAGAAAACCATTCAGTGCAAAACCACTATAGTAGAGTGTAATGAGTGGTAAATCCCCTGGGCAGTGACGATAGAAGTTTTCAAATCTTGAGGATATAAGAAAATAGAATACAAATTTCGAGTGATAAACAAAAATTCTTGGGGTTTTTGTGAAAAATTTGCCATCCGGGAAGCGAAAACATCATCAGTAGTAGTTTTGATAGCGTGCCGAAGAATCGTGAAAGTTTGCTTATTTTTTATTATGTTGTTGTAAAATCCCTTTTCAAATCTCGGATGGACACGTTCCTCCTGGTTCCGCCTAGAGCCTGACTGATATATCGACATTATTTTAAAAGGACGATTTTCTTGTTCAAACGGCAAAATCTTTTCGCTTTCACATTAGGGGAATCCCCAGCAGATGTTGTTTGCGCGAGATGAAATTTTATTCCATCTGCAAAAAGTCTAATAGCGCATAAAAAGGTTGGAAACGAAAAATAAAATAACGGTGGTCGATAATGTCAAAGTATCGATATCGGTTGCAAAGGAGCGATATCGGTCGGGCTCTGTTCTGCCGTTGGTCGACCTGGCCGATAATTTGAAAGTTTTGTACATTTCATTCTAAATGTCACAGAGCAACGAAAAAGTAAGAACTGTACAGTAGTTATTTGCAATCGGGGATTCGCTATTCATATCACACGGCAGTTTTTTAAAAAAAAGAGAAAGAAGTTGCAACTGACGTTACGATTAGTCATAGTTTAGCTGGTCGAGTCATATTTCCTCGATTGTTAAGTAGATGGAAACTGATTTGTAAGTACAATGGATCAACCACGGGCCGTTCATATTATTATTACTTGAATGGAAAGGAATTCAAAAGTACAATGGATCGTCCATGGCCCGGTCCTATTGCTGGAAACTGACGACGGGTCAATCAAGAGCGTTGACATTATTATTATTGGAAACTGATTCATTCGTAAGTTCAACGGTTCAAGCCAGGACGGTTCGTATTACTTTTGCTAGAAACTGAGTACTGCTATTGCCTGCTTTGATCAAATATTTGGGAAATGAGGCTCTTTTTCTTGAAACTTAAGGGATACACACCTCGACTAGGGAGTCTAGCGTGAACCGCGCGATCCATATGTGACCCACGTTCGTTATAATACACCAACCGCGGTCCCTTCATCTCTTATTTTTGGAAACAGATGATTCAACCCAGGCCCGTTCATATATATTATTTTTACCGCACAGGGAACTGATTCCAAAGTAAATAGTTCGTTCAACCATAGAGGGTTCGTATTTCTTTTCCAAGAAACCAGGAATGCCAGCTTGGATCAATTTTTTGAGCAAAGAGACTCTTTCCTTGAAATCTAACGAATGCATGTCTCGTTTGATACATATCCTGTATTGTATGTGATATACTTCCTGCTTTGTATGTACTTTATTGTTTGCCTTATTTTCGATTTTTCATGCCAATCATTTTGCGGTGCCTGGGTGGTCGTTCACAGCAGTAATTACCGATTGTTATGGGACTTTGGGTATCGCTGACTCGATGACGCATTCGTCCTTCGCAATTCACGCCTTATCTTGATTCCATATTATTTTTGTTTTGTTTTAATATTCGGCGAAATAAACTACTCGAGTCTTGTATCGTAGCTGCACGGCGCGATATATCAGTGGCCAACGTTGATTATGATAATTCAACCACGCCCCGGATCATATCTATTATGATCACTGTAAACGGATTCCCAAGTACAAGAATAAAACGTAGCTAGGGTTGGGCAATTCGATTGGAAGCACGATTTATTCGAATCAGTCGCGAATCGTTCATAGGAGCAAAAATTTGTTGAATAAACAATGATTTTCATTTTTAAAGACGAAATGAAATCATTTTTGGTCAAATTTTGTTAAAATATGAAAATCGTTGCTTTCGATTTGAATTGATAATACACTACAAACTATGAATTTCTTCATTTTCACGATGGGGACAAGTTATATTAGTAAATATAGGATATTTGTTATTTACATAAAACTAGTGGTTCGATCGCATTCGAATTCCACATGATTCGGTTTTGCCCAGCGCCAGTAAGTTGATTTAGCTTCGCCATTAGGTTGATTTGGCCTATTCCCTAATATGGGCATATGTTGCAATTATCTCCCAGTTGTCGTGGTCTCCTCTGTGTGTGCGCCCGTGGTTATCCTTGTGTTTTCTGTTGAATAAACGATTGGATGTTTTGCCGTTGTAAAGCGTGACTTCGTGAGTCTATTATCCACTGTATATGCACAATTCTGTTTCGATTTAGTATTTTTACAAAATCTCTTAATTTTCCAGTCTATATCCCAGTCTAGGATTATTTTGTGCCTTAGCGAACTGGTCCATTTTAGTGATAGAGTTCGTACTAACATGACGTTGTTATACGTTTGTTTTTATTCGCTCGCTGTTAGGGCATTTTGGCCTGACATTCTATTCATAGTTAATCATAATTTATCAATTTTTCACACATGGTTTTACCAAATAAAAAAAAACAGAGGATGAAGAAGATAGACAGACTTGATTGGTATTTTATATGTATTCCAAATTATAGGCAATTTGTGTTATAATGTTGTTCTTACTTACTGTGCAAAATCAGATTTTTCCGGGTGTTGACACATGACCAACCCCTTTTCGGTAGATAACTTAGTATCAGCGCGATTTGTTGTATATTCACAAAAAAATAGAATGGAAGAAAGTGGTAGCGCCAGTAAGTTGATTTGGCTTCGCCATTAGGTTGATTTGGCTATTCCCTAATATGGGCATATGTTGCAATTATCTCCCAGTTATCGTGATCTCGTCTGTATGTGCGCCCGTGGTTATGCTTGTGTTTTCTGTTGAATAAACCACTGGATGTTTTGCCGTTGTAAAGCGTGGTTGTGTTTATTGGTCCGGCGTTAT
The DNA here is from genome assembly GCA_963675895.2 of Styela plicata. Classification (NCBI taxonomy): domain Eukaryota; kingdom Metazoa; phylum Chordata; class Ascidiacea; order Stolidobranchia; family Styelidae; genus Styela; species Styela plicata. The sequence continues at coordinate 28,742,300 of OZ023139.1, read as the reverse complement.
GTTAGGGAAACTCTAACCTTACTGGCGCGGCCCTAAACGCGGCATGGTCATATTAATATTACTACTAATGGAAAGAGTTCCATATTGAAATGAATCAAGGACCAAATATATTATTTGGAAGCGAAGTCTTCGCTGCCTTAATGAATTTCCTTTGTGTCCTACGACGTATACGAAACAAAGACTTGGTAGATGCTTTTGCTACCGCCCAGAGCAGATACCACTCATTTTACTCTATTCATTGGCAGGGGGTCGGGATCCTCATTATAAAATATTGGAGGATGCGACCGTTCTAAATCAGCAAAAGCTATGATGAAATTGCGAAAAATTGCTGAATACTCGCACGCCTTCGGCGCGAATTTCCTTTTTACTGTGTTTCAAGACAAATTGCATATATCGCAATTATTGTTTTTCACCCAAAATTTCGCATTTTCTTGAATAACCTTTTTGTGCGCCTTCTGCTCGCATTTTGTTGGCTTCAAACTATTGGAGCCGGACCCCTCCGCCCACAATTCCGGAGATCTTCGATCGCCGCTGACTGTATTAAATAGCCCAGTTCTTGTTGTCTTCCATTTAGCGTGCAATTGTTGGTGCTACGTTTTGTAATGAGTTTTAACAAAATGATTCAACATTCGAGAAAGTGCTTTTCCTTCGACAGAAACCGCAGTCATTTCACCATCATGAAACAGCGTTTAGTTCATGTATGATCCACTCATGGTATGTGCTTCCATGCTTCGAATTATCTCTGGCAGCAAAGAAACCGAAAGGAAGTTTAGTCATTTTCCAGTCCGGATTTTTATTTTGCCAAGCATGAGCGACAGATGGACCATGTCAAAAAGGCACGGTCAAGGCAGCTCGCGACATTTTTGAGATAGCATTCTCGATTTTGATGGTATAATCAGCGAAAAACATAAAATTGATCACAAGAAGATGATTGCGCTATGGGTGCCCAGTTGCGAATAGCCTTCGAGCTACGGCTACTCATCTCTAACGTCCATACATAGGATTCCGTGAGCGGTGATGATTATATGCGAAAGGGCTGCGTGACGCCTCGCCGGTGCACGGAGTCCCGAATCGGGGTGAAGGTTTTTCATTCATTCCCTGTGCGTGGACCTGGTTGGTGGAGGAAGCCGTAAGCGCTTACGTGAACAAACGTGCACCGACGAGGTGTCCAGCAGACCTCGCACATATAATCATCATGCCTCACGAGATTCGGACATGCGACATAACGATCGGAGATGCGTATCTTGGAGCTATTCCCAACGCTTTTACCGGTTAAGCTAACCGGGCACCCCGGTTAGAGCGCTTGTCTCCGGACGCGATATTTTTCTCTATTGGAATTCCATCTAAACAAGGCCGGAATGGCGACGAGCAATGAAATGTACATCATTTCACAGTATGCAATTAACAATGTTTACAATAATATCTGTTACGAGATTTTCATTGATTCTTGTCATTCCACCCCGTGTGGAACATGTGAGAAACCGGTGAGGTTATCGAGCATCGTCCCAAGGCTGTGGGTTACAGCGCTTCGCCCGGGGCACCCTGCATTGATTGCTCGTTGAAGCCTTTTTCGTTCGTCGATCCTAAACATACTTCGTTGGGACCCGGGTCATTCGTTAGTAGGGCTGGGCAATTCGATTCGGTGATTCGAAGTACAAGTTATTCGAATCAATTGTGAATCGGTCATAGGGACGAAAGCATGCTAAATGCAATCAATTTGAATGAACGACAAAATGCAATCAATTTTGGTCAAACCTGATCGTTAGGTGTTACGTTCGACAGCTACTGTCGGTTACATCACGCCACTGCGGCCCATAGAAGGACTCGACTGATGTGTTTCCATGCTTTGTGTGATTTTTTCCGGAACAAACAAGTTATTTGTTAAAAGGCAGGCGCTGCAGGCTGCGTGTGTTCTTTTTTTTTACTTCATTTCTGCTAGGGCTGGGCAATTCGATTTGTTGACGCAAAGCAAGATTTATTCGAATCAATTTTCGTTCATAGGAACAAATACTTACTAAATGAACTAGGATTTTCATTTTTAGCGACGAAATGCAATCGATTTTGGTCAAATTTGACCTGAGCATTTGTCGCGGTTATAATAAACACAGAAGCGCAAACAATATAGTCGTAGAACTGAATTTCTCATTTGTACAAACAATAATGAGCTTTCTTAAACTTATAATTATTTTGAGTGAATAACTCTGGATTGTGAAAGGATCAACTTTATTCCCAGAGTCAGACGACGGCACTATCTCCTCGGGAGCTCATAAACAGGACGGAATTTGAAGGTTATGCTGGAGCATTGATCGTTGCTTCATTGTCGATGCCTGAACAGATAAGAACTCGCAATATTGAATACAGTAAATATACCCAATAAGTTTCTGTGAGCTGGAACCAGATTAGAAGCGTGGCGGAATTCCTAGCTCAACTCTCTTGTAAGTAGGGGTGGGCTATTCGATTCGGTTATTCGAATCGATTCGAAGTCCAGATTATTCGAATCAACCATGAATCGATCATAGGAACAAAAATTTGCTAAATAAAGTGGAAGTTTTCATTTTTAACGACAAAAATGCAATCGATTTTGGTCAAATTTGACCAAAATCGATTATATTTTGTCGTTAAAATGACAATGTCACTTATGAAACGGAGTGTACTTGAAAATACATCGTTTTAAGGCTTGCATTTCATAATGGACACAATAATAGTAGGAGTAAAAATAGGATATTTGTTATTTTTATGGAGTAATCGATTCGACCCGATTTGAAAAAAGGTATCCGAATCAGATTCGAATTCCAAATGATTCGGTTTCGCCCAGCCCCTTCTGGTAGCAACTTTGACAGATCGGATCACGTTAGAGGCAATCACCATAAACCATGTGGGGTTGGAGACTGAATGTTACCGTTGTTTGCTCCAGTAACCGTTTTATCATGTTAGGATATGACAGGATTTCATTCTTATTTTACGGGAGAGAAAAGCCGAGAATATGGCTTAAACATAGTGAAGATTGAGTGACATGGCTTTGACTTTTAATGAAATCGAAGTTCTAGACCAAAAGCATTCGTCTTCTTTCTCATCCAGCCAAGATGAATCAACAATAGAAATAAATTCATTATATTGAATCCAATTTTTACTTTAAAAATAATTAAAACTGAAAATAAAGCATGTTTTTGGCAAACAATGAGTCTCTATCTCACAAACTTGCCAAGGCGTTTATTTTTTCCTGTATATCATTCCATTAGGGGCGGACAAAACCGAATCATTTGAAATTCGAATCGGAGAGTATTTCGGATCTGATCGAATCAGTAATTCCATGAAAATACCAAATATACCATTTTTACTAAAACCACTAATGTCTCCATTATGAGAATTAGGACTATAGTTATAGTTACGAATTGCCAATATTAGCATAACCAGACTTGGGAGTAATGTATTTTTAATATCTCTCCATGTCCAAGAGCAAAAATTTCCAATTTTAAACGACAAATGCAATCGTTTTTGGTCAAATTTGACAAAAATCGATTTCATTTTTTTGTTAAAATTCCATCTCACTGGGAAAGAGGGAATGGCGAGATGCAAGGAAAATCTCGTAACCAGATATAATTGTAAACATTGTTAATTGTATACTGTAAGTTCATTTCAGTAGAACGGCACCATTGTAATATGCGTACTGCAGCGGAGCAGTTTTGAGAAATAACGGCGCTCGCCAGCACAGTCCGATAGACTAACTAACTGTACTACCCATAAGCCTCATCCATAAGACTATGTGCTTCAAAACCACACAATATGATTCATTGAGGATGACAACAATGTAATGAAAGAACAGTCCGGCAATAGATAAACATGGAAACGGAAACCGAAACAAACTCCAGGCGACCCTGACTCTGCGATTTCACCAGTGTTCCATGTTATCGCGTTAGAAGACCGTCAACGACGGCAGTTCAGCTGAAAGATTGTGATGTCATGTCTTGTCCGGTCAACAAGAAAGCATTGCGTTATTATTATCTGATATATCAATTGGGGGCCGCGGTGGCGTGATGAAAGCGACGATAGCTGCCGAACGTAATACATAATGACTGACGCGGGTTCAAACCCCAGCAATAGTATGATCAAGATCGATGATCGAAGAAGCCTCCAACGAGCAATACAAGCGGAGTGCCCCGGGGCGAGGCACTGTAACCCACAGCGTTGGGACGATGCTCAATAACCTCGCTGGTTCCTCATTGGTTCCACACGGGATGGAATGGCAAGACGCAAGATAAATCTCGTAGAAAGATATAATTATAGACATTGTTAATTTTTTTTAGGTTTTTATTATTTGCTATGGCCTGTCCGTGAACCTTCCGGAAGTCTCATACCCAACAACCGGTATGCACGGACCTTTATTTTTAATTGCATACTGTGAAATAAAGTTCATCATCCTCATTAAGATAAATATCGTTATATCATGACATAGAATAATGGAAAGGTCTGAGCGAAACCCACGGTGCTGGGTAAAAGTGGGCTATATTTTTGGTCTTGCACAGCGCTTAGACAATATTTTCCGATCCCCGCATCAAAGAGAGCAATGAATGCGAAAAAAAATACGTGGAGTAAGTAAGTTTACTTTGACTTTCCGTTGAAAAAAAAGCATTTAAACTTCAAACACAGGAAACAAAAATAGGCCATCTGTACACTGTGTGAATGTTTAAGATAGGATATCATTTTTATCCTGCGCGAGAGGAAAGCCGAGAATACAGCTTAATCATATGGCGAACCACAACCTCTCGTGTCGATACCAGTTCCGAATCGGGTTGAAGGTTTTTGATTATGGCGCTTACGTGAACCACCGTGCACCGGCGAGGCGTCCAGCAGACCCCAACGCTTTTGCCGATTGAGCTAACCCGACACTGGTCTGTATATCAATAGGCGAGGTGTCCTAGATAAAAAGATTCTGCGAAGTGACTCCAATATATTAATGATTATACCGACCTACTAAATTCATTGATAGCAGTCGTCCAGGATGCCGAAAAAATTTACGGACAAAACATCAGATTCCTGTTCCAGCGTTGAAGAAGAACGATATGGTGGTGCTTGTAGTGCATTTCAGTGCGAGGGCGAATATAGTTCCGTCTCTGTCCCTGAGCCTCTCAAAATATTTGGCCTTCTCAATAAGATCTTGATCAAATTTCTGAAAACTTGCGAAAGTTGAAGATAGCCTTTTAAAAACTAGACGTACTGCAAAATCTGAGGCGTCGGCGAAATTGCGTTCGCGCCTCAATGAAACTAGAAATGTTGAGGAGATTCTTCAGCTCAGGGTGGCAAGCTTTGGATTTTCTTCGCGTGTTCGACACGCTAAAGTCATCATCTTTGGTTTACCAAGAGCATTTTATACATCAACATTGCTATGAAACAGCAGTAGAATTTTGTTTTCGCAGTTTGGTTACTACCAGACAACCAAAAAGGCATTTTAATATATATGCCTTAACTCAGCTAGAAAACTAGTTCGATAGCGGCCACATCACCGCTGCACCAACTGTCTGGTACACCGTACTCTTCCCCTTTCTTAATTCCCATCACCAATTCCATTTTTACTTCAGCGGACGAAAAATGTGGTGTGTTTATCTGGTATTTTTTTTCACACTAAATATGATAAGGGACTCAAATGAGACAAATACTAATAAAAAATACGCCGAAGACAGGCAAGCAAGTTTGTGTCCCTTTTGCAAATCGTAGGTGAACGATATATTTTAACGATGCTTTCCCCTAAAACCGTAAGAAAACATAGCGCCGTAGGCCTGCGAGTTTTTTGATAAAATTTTTGCGCTCTCATCCCTTTATGTACTTCAATTCATTATTACACAAATGCATTGCATTTGCGGAGGTCGGATATTGTAAACTTCTTTGACCACTATTCACGCTTCGAACGAACTTTTTTAGGAATACGGAACCTTGGACAAAGATGTCGCCGATGAACAGAAATACTCTTCATGTGATTAAGAGAAACGAAAGAACAAGTAAATAATTTTAGTTCGTCCAAGGTATAAAGCAAGAGTTACAACTACATCTAACAAAAGACAGAATACCGGACAATCTGTAACCTTCAAACAACCAAAATATTAACATGTACCTCAAAAGAAGAATCAGAAAGGAAACAAACTGGCCTTTGGGGTTCTGCCCTACTTAAGGACGAACAGTACCGCGCGACAGGAAGGAATACGCCGGCATACGACCATTAGAAAGTCGGGACTCATTACAGACGGAATTTAGGTGTGTGTGCGCTAATAAAGCTTCCGTTAAAATCAACCAGTGGCGAAATTGAGGTATGTGTGCTAATAAAGCTCCCGTTAAAATCAACCAGTGGCGAAATTGAGGTATGTGTGCTAATAAAGCTCCCGTTAAAATCAACCAGTGGCGAAATTGAGGTATGTGTGCTAATAAAGCCCCCGTTAAAATCAACCAGTGGCGAAATTGAGGTATGTGCGCTAATAAAGCTCCCGTTAAAATCAACCAGTGGCGAAATTGAGGTATGTGTGCTAATAAAGCTCCCGTTAAAATCAACCAGTGGCGAAATTGAGGTATGTGTGCTAATAAAGCCCCCGTTAAAATCAACCAGTGGCGAAATTGAGGTATGTGTGCTAATAAAGCTCCCGTTAAAATCAACCAGTGGCGAAATTGAGGTATGTGTGCTAATAAAGCTCCCGTTAAATTCAACCAGTGGCGAAATTGAGGTATGTGTGCTAATAAAGCTCCCGTTAAAATCAACCAGTGGCGAAATTGAGGTATGTGTGCTAATAAAGCTCCCGTTCAAATCAACCTCCTCAACACAGTTGCTCATCTATGTCGTTATATGAATAATATTTGAACTTGTTGATCTATTCTCGAACCATTCATTCTATTGCAATGAAATTCTGATAAAAATGTGTGAATTTTTTCTGCTGAAAACTAATCTCTCCTTAGTCAACTTAAGAGCATGGAGTAGAAACCCTGTACTAAACCTTCTCCGTTATTGTTCGCTATCTAAGTCACACAACCTAGAAACTGTGAGTTGCAAAATTTCTGACGTGCATCAACTCTTGAGTTGTTTCCAGTTATAATGGATGAATCGTGATATTTATCTTCAGGTTTTATATTTATAAATCTTTTAATTCAGAACTAAACCAAATCGCATAAATTTCGTCAACAAGTTATTATTGGATTTCATTTTTATCCTGCGGGAGAGGAAAGCCAATAAAAAGGCAAAAATGGCAAACCACAACTTCCAATAAAAATTGTTTAATTTGTTTCGGACTTCATCTTTCTTGAAGTTTGTATTATGATATTTTTGACCACCGATAGTGGTGCCCTTGTGTGCTGGTTGGCATAATCTTCGATTTTTCCAACAATTCGTTCAAAATTTCCGTTTCCTGAAACGCAAAGTTGTTAGTTAGTCATTCCAATTTCCTGAACATGTTGCATCACCGCAACAAAAATAGAAAAGGATAGGATTTCTGTGTGCTCAATTGGTAAAAGCGTTTGGAATACGCACGGTGGTTCAAGTGAGCACTGCCTACGGCTTCCTCCACCAACCAGGTCTACGCACAGGAAAAATAGAAATAGGATATCCAAAAAAACCTTCACCCCGATTCTATACTGGTATCTGCACGAGAGATCGTGGTTACCCGTATGATTAAGTTGTGTTTTTGTCGTTTTTCCCATTTTTCCTGTGCGTGGACCTGGTTGATGGAGGAAGCCATAAGCAGTGCCTACGTGAACCACTGTGCGCCGGCGAGGCGTCCAGCAGATCTCTCGCATGTAAACATCATCACTCACGGGATTCTGACCTGCGTCAAAATTTACATCTTTCTAGTCTGAGTGAATACCAAGAGTGACTTGATCTCTTTGTCGTTCCAGTGATATTGTCTGTCCTATAACTTTATCAATGGAGTAACTTCGTTTCAACCCCTATGCATTAGATAATTTTTCGAACTGCTATGATGGATCCAGGAAAGCACTGTATGGATTGTCTTAAATCCCAATGAATAAAATATTAACAGAATATCACGCCGACAAACAGTGAAACAGGCTCATGTCGTTAAAAGTCGACACACTTAACAATAAATAACAGCCTTACATTCGGTCTGGGGGACAAACGGTTAAGGAGATAGAAATACGCTTTGAGCTACGCATCACTGACGTTCTGGGTTCGGATCCCGGGATGAACATATGCGAGGGGGTTGTAAGACGACTGAAACGGTCGGCCAAAAACCTCTTAACAGACTTGGAACTGGTATTCTCGGCTTCCCTCTCCCACAGGATAAAATGAAATCCTATCCTATAATACAACTCGAATAAGATGGATCGGCTATGTCCGTCTGCATTGGCCTCAGAAGCCCTCTTTCGTTCACTAATGTTATTCATACTTCGCCGGAAATCGTACCT
>OZ023139.1:27214719-27254435 GCA_963675895.2 Styela plicata | reverse complement strand
GATCAACCCTGAGATGTACTAGGTTTAGTTTTAAAATTTTTTATACAACTTTTTTATCAAGATTCGCTCCGAGCGAGGCTACAAGAGACATATAATACTTGCGAAGTCTCCTGAAACCACTATAGTGCGAAGAGCTACAAGAAATGCCGGAATGGGAACTAAGGAATCTCGATCCCTGACAGCCGAGCAAGGCTGGCAGTACGGTATGGTACGGTACGAAGTTCGGTACGGTACGATTGAATTTTCCGGTACGATAGTACGGTACGATTCATTTTTCAATTTTCGTACTTGGTACGGTACGGTACGAAGTTCGGTATTTATTTCGTACCGTACCGTACTCTTTTTCGTACCTTCGCATTACACTTTATTTTTCTCAAATGAATTCAAAAAAATAATTTCATTTAACATCTATGCCGTTTCATAACTGGGCGCTGGTAATATAAATTGCGTCTATCAAAAAATTTTAAAACTAAAGGGAAATTTTAAAATTATTGAAAGCGGCGCAGGTATGGTAATAAAAATGCAACGGATTCACTTGAGCTGATTAGATGAGCTATGTCGTATATCGGTTTTACTGCAGTGGCGTAAAAATTTGTGATTGCGTGGAAATACATATAGAGCGCTGATTTATGACGTCTTAATCTGAATGCATTTTCTGTAATAACGAAAGTTGTGATAGCCCAATTAAAATCGAGAAGATAAGCAGCATTCATAATACTAAAAATCACGATGTAGTTTCTGAATATATCGTTAGCATCGCCGATGTGCTTTGACCTGTTTTTATTTAAAATTCACAATGGCGAAGGAAGCACTGCCCGAATATGCCGACTACAATGGCGGATCCAGAAAATAATTTAGGGGGAGCACATTTTTTTCAACATGCAAACATAGGCTTTCAAATTTAAAAAAGGACCAGGGTGCCGGAGGCGCGCAAAATTTTATCGAGAACGAAACAAAAATACATGTTTTAAGAGTGAAATAAACATTACCAGACAGGAAAATGCATCTTCGCGCCGGAAGCTCGCTGAAATTTTTGTAAAATTGAATAAAAATTCTAACTTTAAAAGCTAAATGCTACGAAATATACAAAATTAATCGGGAAAAATATTGCGCAACGCAGGCGTGCGAAAATTTTATGGAAATTAAATTAAAAACTCTCTCCCCCTCACCAACTATGCAACTAAGTTAACCAGTAACTAACGCTATTATGTTTTGTTTGTACTCTGACACGTAGAATTATCAGAATGGAAACATCAGAATGTAAAGATATATATAAGCTGCGCAATGTGAACAATGATATTGGGGTGACATATGCTTAGTTACGCCCATGTTTTACTGTCCTGGATTTTAAACCAGATAGCATAAAACTGCATCACTTTATAGTAAGATGTTGGTACGTTTCTTGCGGTGGCCAGATCCTACAAATAAAGCTTATATGGACATTGGTAGTTGGTACGGTACGAAATTGCTGACCAGCGAATCGTACCTGTTTTCGTACTGGTACGAAATTTAGTACGATAAATGAAAAATATTAATCGAACTTAATTTCGTACTGGTACGAAGTTCGGTACGATGTACGAAAAAAATAATATCGTACGGTACGGTACGAAAATTTTTCGAGAGGTACGGTACGAAGTTCGGTACGAAATTATTTTGCTGGTTCGGAGTACGATAAAAATTTCGTACCGTACCGTACTGCCACCCTTGCAGCCGAGTCGATCAACACAATTAGGAAAACAATTTTACATTTACTAGGGTTGTCTAAAATATTTAGTTTTTCCCCATTCAATTCGGAAAAATATTCGATTCTGAAATCGCAAGATATTTTGGTCAACCTTGATTCCATCCAGTAAGATTTCAGGCGCGATGGCCTAGTGGTTAAACATGTTGGCATCGCAGGTTGAAGATCTCGGGTTCGAGTCCCCGCTCGCTTATCCATGCCCACCACTCAACCCAGGGTGTAATAACTTGGGTAGGCTAAGCCGAACAGGAAAAGATCATATCTTTCCGGTAATTGTAACCCTGTCCGTCTATAAGTGGCCGCTATTACAGGGCCTTGGACAGGGTGATCTATTCTAAGAAGTGGCTATAAAAAAAAGTGTTCCAACATACTTTATTAAGTTTGGAACTATGGGTCACTGATGGATCGCGCTACCGACTCGTTTTTGGTTCATGCCAGACAAAATAACTTTTTTCAACTGTGCAACATCGAAAATGTCAATGCTGGGAACAAACGAATCAAAATATATTTATAAAAAGTTCGAATTAGCTAGCAAATGTGTGTTATTAACCCTGACTTAACAACTTAAAATTTTCAGACCCGGCACTATATCAGCTATATTTTCAAAAGTCGGTATTTAAACCACATGCAAAAGTGATGACCGCACGCCACACTGTTACCGTAATATATAATTATGCGAGTTCAACGTATTTAATTCCTTCACAGTCGAAATTTTTTTGTGCGAGCATGGGTCACTGATGGTTCGCGCCGCCGAGGCGCGCTATATCTGTGGCCCAGTCTTGATGAAAAATTAGCCGCACGCCGCTCTGATAGTAGCGTTTAATATATAATAATCATGCGAGTTCGACGGTTTATTCGTATTCATAAATCATATTCGATTAATCCCGGGTCACTGAAGCCGAGGAGCGCTCCATCTGTGGCTCATTCTCGGATACAATAAAAAATGAACAGGAAAGTTTTACAGCTTAAGCGATGTTTACTTTGCACCTTCGCTAAACACAGGTCTACTCTCACCCCTTCACGACTTTTGCTATTATCATCGTAAGGCGAGACATTATGTACACCTGTGCATTTCGCTGTATTGGTCATATTGTAGCAGATACAACATGGCATTCGTATGAGCAACATTATGATTAGGATATAATAGCTGGGTTCTCAGTGTTGTTGGCAGTTTTAGGTAAAGTACCAAGTTTTCCTAGTAGAACTAGTTTATTTTCAAAGTACTTTTACCTAGTTTAACGGATATCTGATTTACATAGTTCAATTTACCGAGTTTTCTGTTTGAATTTATACCCTGTTAATTTACTACGTAAAATGGGTCAATTTACCTACTTTTTAACTAGGTACTTGACAAAATTAACTAGGTACCTGGTTCAAAAAAGAAGGTACCTGGTATAAAAAAAAACTAGGCAAACCATATATAAATTGCGAAAATGCTTAGATTGCCTGGTTTTCAATCTAGGTACTATCTACTTTTGAAAGTAAAACTAGGTTACCTAGTATTACTTTACCTAGTTTCCTGCCAACTTCGTATTACTTTACCTAGTTTTAAGCAAAAACTAAGTTGTCATAACTAGTTTATTAGATACATCATTAGCAACATTCTTTCAGTGGTCAGGATGCTTTTGTGGTCAGTGGAATCATCTTCTTAGAATGTCTTCTAACGTATTTTATGCGTGTTATGAGAGGCGACCTACAACAAAGAAGTGGTAGTAGGCTTTATCATCGCCCAGTGCATATGCCAATTATTGCACTTTATAGGATACTACGTTTTTAGTATTTTTTTATCATATCATGGTGGCCAGTTTCTGTCGGGTACTGTCAGCGGTCTCGTTTAATCGAAATTAAAAAAAAAAAACATGGGACTTTGCTAAAAATTTCAATCGATTTCAAGAAGTTTTGAAATAAAACGTTAAGTTAACAGTTTTGGGTTTCAATCCGATTCAGCATTTATAGGATAAAAAGGGATAAATTGACCAAAACGTCTTTTCAAAAATGCACGGGGAATAATTACGTTTATACATTCGCCTTCCGAGCCAATAAATGGTTTTTTCGCCAAGATGCCGATTTACGTCAATTTCTAAGGCTAGATTTCTTTTTATATATCATTTTAAGGAAAGGAGCAATCCTATTCCACCTATACTCTTACTTTCCCTGTAGAAGCCTCGCAAAACGAAATAATTTGCGAGGAAACCAGACAGGTTGTTTAAGTTCGAGTCACGCATAGTCGACAAGTAACAAATCACTCAGGAAAAGTCGAACAGTCTGTCAGGGTAATTTAGCTCAAACAACTTTAGTTAAGTATGTATCGCTTATGGATCGCACCGTCGAATGAGGATGGATTGAACCACAGTTTCAGAAACAGATGTTGAAGCAGACAGAGTTAACCATATATACCTGCTGTGTTTAGAATTGTGAGCTCCAGATACAAATATTTTTGAACTGAATATCGTATTGAAACATTTCTAGCCGTATATGATTATATTTATGAATTTTATACGAGGAAAATATGAATAAATAACGAGTTTTTTGAAACATTGGTACAGGGTGACGGAATCTTGCTTTTCTTTGCGTGTCCAAATTGTCTAAGTCATTTCTTGACAAAAAAGCTTCTAAATCATCAACACTGCTATTTCATAGCAGCATTGATGATTTTGAACCTTTTTGTACTGTTTCGTCGCTACAGGTCAGTTAAATGTCTTCGAACGAGAATCACCATGAAATTTTCCCCATTTGTTAATTTTTCTGTCTGATGAAAACCATTTTCTTCGGGTGTCTGAGCAGCAGAGTAGCCGTCATTCTGCCAGTTAGGATTGATAAATATCCGATAAAATTTTGGTGAAATTGTTTGCGAAATCATATCGAATCCCAAAAAGAAGTATCAAGTTCATCTGAATCGGATACGTAACCGAATCGATTCGTATTTAAGTTCTAGTTGAGAGATAGAAAAACTGCCGTCATAGTCGGCTTGACAGTTATTAGACGCTTCGAGATGCGTGTTTCAGGCAAGGGTGGCAGTACGGTACGGTACGAAATTTTTATCGTACTTCGAACCCGCAAAATAATTTCGTACCGAACTTCGTACCGTACCTTTCGAAAATTTTTCTTACCGTACCGTACGATATTATTTTTTTCGTACATCGTACCGAACTTCGTACCAGTACGAAATGAAGTTCGATTAATATTTTTCATTTATCGTACTAAATTTCGTACCAGTACGAAAACAGGTACGATTCGATGGCAGCAATTTCGTACCGTACCATGTACCAATGTCCAACTCAGCTGTATTTGTAAGATATGGCCACCGCAAGAAACGTCACCAACATCTTACATCAAAGTGATCCAGTTTTATGATATCTGGTTTAAAATCCAGGACAGAAAAACATGCGCGTAATTAAGCATATGTCACCCCAATATCATTGTTCACATTGCATATAATATGAGAATGGTAGACCGGTGGGGATAAATGGTGGTAGGATGAGTACAGTTTTCGCGAAAAAATCTGGCATTAAGCAATATTTAGCATATTAGCAGCATTGTGTCGTCACAAGAAATTCTCTCTCGACAAAAGAATGTTCGTTGTGCACCACACATGCGTTTCGTGCGTTCTCATTCGAAGGCATGGTTATAAGAGCATTATCATTGTGCATTTTTGCTTCTGGTATTCCTGGTGCAATTTACGTTCTCTTCACATTACTGAATAATGCTATTTATTTTTTCATACCACACAGACGTATTCCCGACATGCCTAGCTGTCTATATTGTGACATGGCTGTTTTTTTTACAAAATATATCTTCTATTTAAGATGAGCATGAGCTAACATTCAACTCAAAACAGCCTAAATATATCTTTATATTCTGATGTTTCTTCTGCTCTGATAATATACTTCTGCGTGTCAGAGTACAAACAAAACGCAATAGCGGTGGTTACTGGTTAGCTTAGTTGCATAGTTGGTCAGGGGGAGAGAGTTTTTAATTTAATTTTCACAAAATTTTCGCGCGCCTGCGTTGCGCAATATTTTCCGTGATTAATTTCGTAGCATTTAGCCTTTGAAGTGAGAATTTTTATTCAATTTTTACAAAAATTTCAGCGGGCTTCCGGCGCGCAGATACATTTTCCTGTCTGGCAATGTTTATTTCACTCTTAAAACATGTATTTTTGTTTAGTTCTCAATAAAATTTTGCGCGCCTCCGGCACCCTAATCTTTTTGTAAATTTGAAAGCCTTAGTTTGCATGTTCTAAAAATGTGCCCCCCCCCCCCCCTAATTTTTTTTCTGGATCCGCGATTGTAATTGGTATATTCGGGCACCGTGATTTTTAGTATTATGAATGCTGCTTATCTTGCCAATTTGAATTGGGCTATCACAACTTTCGTTATTACGGAAAAATGCATTCAGATTAAGACGTCATAAATCAGTGGCCTATATGTATTTCCACGCAATCACAAAGTTTTACGCCACTGCAGTAAAACCGATATACATAGCTCATCTCATCAGCTCAAGTGAATCAGTTGCATTTTCATTACCATACCTGCGCCGCTTTTAATCATTTTAAAATTGCCCTTTAGTCTAAAAATTCGTTGATCGACACAATTCATATTACCAGAGCCCCGTTATGAAACGGCATAGATGATAAATGAAATAATATTTTTGAATTCATTTGAGAAGAATAAAGTGTAATGCGAAGGTACGAAAAACAGTACGGTACGGTACGAAATAAATACCGAACTTCGTACCGTACCGTACCAAGTACGAAAATTGAAAAATGAATCGTACCGTACTATCGTACCGGAAAATTCAATCGTACCGTACCGAACTTCGTACCGTACCGTACCGTACTGCCAGCCTTGGTTTCAGGTAGTTGTTTGTGCAAGGCAGGTCAGAATTCTGTGATGAATGATGATTACGTGCGACAGGATCGTTGGACACCTTGCTGACTTGCGCGATTTAAGTAATAGACTTCCTTTATCAACCATGACACCATTGGAATATCTACTATTGTGATATTTACTGCTTCGAAACGTGGGAAGCTAAAATGCATGATATGGCGGAAGATAGCTCGGGGTTATAAACGACCTTTTTCCCGCAATATAGTGTTATTGTCTAGCAGAAAAGAGCATTATGCACCGTAGCTACAAAACTATGGTCGATATATGAGGATTTACGAATAATGGTTAATTTTTCTACACTATCCTATCGAAGGACAGTTCTTGGATAGGTGCGGAGTTCGATTCAGAAGCGTCGCAAAAATAGATCTTGGTGACCAAACATTCATGTGGGTTGAAAGTAATAAAGATACGTTGAAATGAATTAAAAAAAAACTTAGTAACAGTCAATCCAATTATCTAACAAAAAGGTCGTGTTATTGAAATTCATTTAACGGCTCTAATAACTCTTTTGTGTAGGTAATCTGTTTATATCCCAATAACAAATTTTATTTTTTCAGGCATGTGCCACAGATGGCCCGCGTCTAATCGACGCGATCCATCAGTGACCCATTCTCAACAAAAGATATTTTGGTAAAAATTTTACGAAACTTCCAGCATAATTCAAATGTAAGTTCGAATAGGAATAAAACTTGCCGGGCATTAACAAGGATTATGTATTATCGACGGATGAAAAGATACTGGATTACTGCTCTACTTCTGGCAGGTAAGAACAAAGATATGTCTGCACTGCTGACAAATTAGTCAAATAAACTTTGAGATAAATTTGTTCTGTGATAGAAATTTTATGGAATCGTTCGTAAGTTTTAAGTAAGCCTTAATTGTTGGGCCAGTAACCGAACCTTGGGCAGAAAACATTCTATGTACAATTGAACCGATGTGCCTGCACTGTAAGAAAAGTACAGTAAATTTACCGGTCGTTTGCAATAATTGCATATCTCCAAAGTTAAAAAACGCCATGTTGATTTATACCAACTATGGGCTGTTGATGGACCGCACCTTCGCGGTGGGTTCAACCAACACCCTATATTGGGCCAGAAAATGACAATTTTTAATGTTTTTCAATACTGCCAAGTAAAATTACTCTCATAAACCAGTGATTTTGTTGCATTTTTTGTTACAGTGTGGTTTAAACCGGCTAGCACTTCATTTTATTCCATCCTTGCGAAAAGAAGAAAATACATTCGGACAATTTTAAAACACACAAAAATAGGGGTAGATGTAACTTTGATGGGCTCGGCCGTAGTGGAAAGCGCATTAACCTTGCACTTTAACAAAAAAAATGCAACAAAATGACTAGTCTTTGACCTTAATTTTACTTGGTGGTATTGAAAAACATTCAAAATTAACTCCAAATATGAAATATGGTGTGTTGATGGAACGCACCGCGAAGGTGCGGTCCATCAACACCCCATAATTGGTATAAATCTCATCAACCTTGCGTTTTTTTTAACTTTGGAAATATGCAATTACTCCAAATGACCAGTAAATTTACTGTACTTTTGTTTCAATGTGTCCATAGGTGACCTTCTAGTATACGGACCTTCTCGAGGCGATGGATTCGAAATGAGGTATTGTAAATAAGCCAAATAGTCAAGAATTTTTATTATGCTTTTGAGGACATTTTTGTTTGTTTTGTGACATTCCCTGATTTGAATTAAACAGGTTGATGTTTATTACACTGCGACAAAAGTGCAGTGAATCTACTGTTCATTCGTAGTAATTGTATTGATAAGTTCAAAACCGGCTCGTTGACGAGATTTATGCCAAGTTGGACTGTTGATGAACCTACCCGTGGCGGTGTGTTTATTCAACAGCCCATAAATTGGCTTAAAAAGTCGATTTCATAGTTTTATTTTAGCATCCTCAAGTAAAATTATAGTCAAATTGCGGTGATTTTACTCCCTTTTTCTACAGTGTACCACGCTGTGACAAAAGTACAATAATTTCACCGCTCAGCCGTTTGTAGCAATTATATCATTTATAGGTTAATTTCAATGCCACTAAATACCACTACAGTCAAATAACGGCATTTTTATAATCGTGTCGTGAACGCTGAAGAAAATATTTAACAACAATCACATTCCGAAGTTGTAAACTTGTCTGTCCTATTCCACATACCGTGTATCAACCGTGTGTCACCGGTCCATGGCTGGATCATAAGTAATTTATAAATAGAGTAGAATATAAATCTTTAGGATTTGAATGGTTGTATTATTTATGGCATTATTTATTAGATAACTTGCGTTCTACAAATATTCGTTTATGCGTAATAACGGAGTAAACGTTTTTCAAATGTGGATGAGTTAGTAGACGACTTGTCCGTGTTGTCCATACTTACAGTGGGGGGAATTCAATAATTAACGAAAACCAAAATGGTTCCAGATGGTTTTATATATTTATTCCTCTATAAAATGAGTGAACTTCAATAAAAATGTAATATATAAATTCAATAACATCTTAATGTCCGCGCAAAGAGTGAATTTGCGACGTATTTTTGATGTCATACGATGAGGGCGTGATATGGACATAATTGTCTTTTTGTTCACAGTTCTAATCTAGATTTCAATTTTTTCAAATATTGGTTTATGTATTGTTAGTTTTAGCCTTGTAGGTACGGGCTTTAGAATAGTTCTAATGTATTTCCTGCGTGTCGTAGGAGGCGACTAAAAGGAAACAAAGCAGTGGTATAGATGGTTTTAACATCGTCCAGGGAAAAAACCACTCACTGCGCTTTATCATGGCGGTTCAGTTTCGTTTGGAATGTTTTCCGTTTAGAGTTCAGTTGCTGGTATTATGTCTTTGAGCAGCTCTTTGCTATTAAGTGGCCGCTTGTTAGTTCCTTTCAGGCACTACTTCCGGCCTTGCTCAAAGTGAATTTCGATGAAAAAAAATTTAAGAGAGGCCAAAATTGATTATCAGCTGGATTCAGAATGGAATCGAATAATGTTCGCGAATCCAATAAGAAGTATTATGATAAACAAACCAAAAAAGTTTTCTCGGAAAATTGTTAATGGCATCAACATTTGTATAATTATTCTAAAATTGTATAGTCATTTGAATTTGTTGATTTCAAATCAGTGGGAAAATCGAATCGAATAATTTATGATTCACGAATCACAAATCGAATCGAATATTTTGGTCAGCCCCAGGAAAAAGAAATTCACTCTAAAAGTGCCTAAAAGGAACCAACTAACACTTAATAGAGCTAATAGAAGATGTAGCTAATTCCAGATACATACATCATTAAGGTCGAGTTTTTTCCTAATTCCAATTAAAAAAATGGACAAAAATTCTCGACGTTGACGACTTTGTACGGTAAAAGTTGGTTGTCTAACAAGCATATCGCTTATTTAAAATTTTCTCCGGTAGAACAAGGAAAGGGATCTAGGATGAGCGTACCCTATCAGGAAATTTATTTTGTCAAGCATGGGCCACTGATAGACCGCGCTTGAACAGCGCGATCCATCAGTGGCCCACACTTACAAAACTAGATCAACAATTATTTTTTGACTTGGTTGACAAAGTTGTAGAAAAAAAGAGAGTGAAGCGACGTCAACGAATGAGACAACTTATTATTTTTTATTGAGCTGCAGAGAAATTGAACGGATGTCTTTTTAATTTCGTTGAATTTTCACACCACACGTAGCGAATCGACACAAAATTTACAATTAATGAACCTGCCCGTGTGAAAGGCATACCTAAAAAATCATTAATTATCAAATATAAATCACAAATGCGTTTATAGGTGGTGCAAGCCGTAAGAAGCGCATATTTAATAAAAACACGTTAGACAATTTTATTTAAGCATGTACCATCACTTAACTACACATGCTCGCCACGTTTCTTTTTGATCATGGAAAAGTACGCAAATTTCACAAAAACCGCGCTTTCTATGCTACTTCATGGTCCATAAATAAGAAAATTTATACCCTGTTCAATAGTATACTATCAGGGATTCCACACGTTAATATATATTATTGACTTAATAATAATACTCCACTTAATGTTAATAGTAGAAATAGAATCGAAAATATGTTCGATCGGGATGATTCAAATATTCATTTCTGGGATTCAGCATGATATGCAAAGATTGTTTTTGCAAAAAAATCATCGGGCGTCTTGAGATATATGGATAGGTACGGGCTTTAGAATAGTCCGAACGTATTTCCTGCGTGTCGTGAAATGCGACTGAAAGTAAGCAAAGAAGTGGGAGGTGTTTTTACCATCGCCCAAGGGAGATACCACGCACTGCACTTTACCATAGTGGTTCAATTTCTTTTGGCATGTTTCCACGTAGAGTGCAGTTGCTACTACTATATCTCGTAGTAGCTCTTAACGATTAAATGGTTATTAGTTGGTTGGTGCACTGCTTCCGGCCTTGATTGGAGTGAATTGCAATGAGAAATGAATTTGACAGTTATTACACCTTCCAATAAGTCTTAGAACTGGAATAAGTTACCATTCTATACCAAATGATTCTATATTAGATTACAAAGTATTTGTAAGTGACACATTTATCTTACACTAACCGACTTATTTTGTATTAAAATAATTTTTCCATAGTTACCTCCTCTGCACAACTGATGAAAACAAGTTCAATGACGTCACAAAAAATAAAATGCAACAACAACCAAACAATTGAACGTGGACAGGTTTGTGACGGCACAATCCACTGCGGGGACGGTAGTGACGAAATGTATTTCGGACCCGGTTTCAAATGCCTGCTGGCTAGAAACGACACGAGACAAAAAAGGTTTGTTTAAGAATTTACTCAATGATTCAAGCTTACAATATAGAATTGTTAAATCAGTCTGTGATACGACTATGTTCTTTGGAATTTTCTCAAACACTCGTTTAAGTGGATATACTCTGAGCAGAGCCGTACACTGCAATGAAAATGCAGTCAAATCACTGCTTATTGACAGTTATTTTGCTTAGCGATATTGAAACAAAACCAAGTATGTACTGCTGACGGAACGCGCCGCTAAAAGTGCGACCAGCAACTACCCAGTGTGGCAGAGACTTGTTTTCTTCGGGTGTCTGAAACGTTTATGCCATTTTATTCGGGTCACGAAAAAAAGGTTCAAAACCATCAACACTGCTATTTCATAGCGAAGGTGCGGTCCATCAACAGCCCATAATTGGCATAAATCTCATCAACATTGCGTTTCTTTAATTTTGGAAATGTGCAATTACTGCGAATAACCAGTAAATTTACTGTGATTTTGTTACAGTGTAGTGTGTCCATGAGTTCGGGTTTATGAGACAGAATTTCTCAGAAGATATCTATCTATTAACAAGCAACTTTTGAACCGTTTAAATTAATACGATGCGGAAAGCAAATGGAACACAAAGTGTTGTTCGTTTTTAATTGAACTGAACAATAGACACCCTGCAAAGTGCAATGTATTACCACTGAATAAACTTTAAGCGGGAAACAATACAAACAAAACTGATACGCTATTATGAGTGCAGTGGGTGATAATGCAAAATGTGGGTGCCAATGATAAAACTATTAAACATTTCTTTATTTCCTTTCAGTCGCCTCTTACAACACGCAGGAAATACGCCACGGCTATTCTAAAACCCGTACCTACAGGGCTTTAGAATAGCCCTAATGTATTTCCTGCTAAAAAGCAGGTTGTAAATAAAAACAAGTTAATTGTAAACATTTTTATACAACTGCAGGAAATGTGTTTTGCCTATCTCCCTGGTGAACGATGACGTCATAGATTGTGAAGACGACAGAGACACATGTTTTGACTCAGAACAAAACCTTATACAGTCGAGATGTTTTCGATGTTTAGATGGGAGCAACGTTATATCTCGGACACAGGTAATGTATTCAAACATAATCCCCGGCGTTAACAAAATGATCATAAATCTTTTATTTTTTTTTAAATTCACAATGAGAAAATTTGGTAGAACAAGAAAAACTTATGTAAAAATGTACCCATAAACATAGTGAGGCCACTTGGATTTTTCAGGAGAATTTTATTAGTTGCTTATCGATATGGCATTATAGTGTAAGCATGGGTGCGGATTTTGCACACAGATTACATGTTTACCAGGAGTGAAGGTGGAAGGTACTATCAAATTTCAATTAGGTCTTTATTATTTCAATTTTTTGCGAAAATTCACCATTTTGGGGAGCAAAAATTCAAATTCAGGTGAATTCCATAGAACGTACCTGAAAAACCATTTGTGTGCCGGAGGGTCGCAAAAAAGTTTAAAGTATTTTTACCCGAAAAGATGGGGTAGTATTGAATGCCCCCTTCCTGATTACACCACCGATACTTTCTTGTTCCTCAGGTATGCGACGGTATCATCGACTGCAAAGATTTATCTGATGAATGCATTTGCGTTGATCGATACACTGCGATTAAAATATGGAGACATCCAATATGTGAGAAAACAAGGTAAATAAAAAATAATCGCTAGGCTGGGTGACAGCATCTTGTTTTTTGTCGGGTGTCAAAATGCTCAACTCATTTTCTTCGCACGGACAAAAGTTTCAAAAGCATCGGCACTGTATAGTTTCCCAAAAAGACATTTTTATCTTCTGGCAAGACGTGTATTATGAAATATTACACATCTGATAAATTTTATTTTGGTGGGTCCAATTTTCTTTGGGTAACTTCTGGCATTCTGCCAGTAAAATCAAATCATCAGGAATTCGAGTCGGTTTCGGATAATTTTTACGACGAACAAAACTTTGACAGAAATCAGAAATATTTTTGTTTCATATTGCCGGTAAAAGATGAAAATCCCACCTTATTCTGCAATTGTTTTATTCCTATGAGTATACGAGTGATTCAAAGCAATTGGCTACAAAGCGATTCGAATCACCGAATTAAATTGCCCAGTCTTAGCTGCAATCAAGGGTGGTCCCATTTTTTGATTTCATAAAAGAATGGATTTATGGCAATAGTACATTCAAATTAAAAGAATCGCAATAAAAATCAAAGATACATATTTGAGAAATTTGCCAAATCCATTTTTTCCACTGAATCGAAAATAAGGCTCTGTCACCCTGACAGATAGGGGACACTGCTCTCTACAATAGTGTTCGCCAGTTGATTCCTTTCAGAGGCAGCTTCTATCTTTATTTAATACAGCGAGTTTACATCGTAATATTCCAGATATTCCGATGCCTTATCGCTACATGCGGACAACATCGAAAATCACAAATGTAATATCGGAGAGATATTGTGCGACAGCACGAAGCCAAACGAACACAACTCTACTGAGCATGACATCATCAATGATGAGGGCGCATATAAATGCTTAAATCCATATCAGATATGTGACGGAAATGTGGATTGCCCATTAGGGGATGACGAAAGATATTGTTCCAAAGACTATATTTGTGAAGGTGAAGTTTTAAGTTAATCATATTGCAACAAGGGCAACACAGCACAGGTATACGAAAAGGACATGTGTTCAAATAATTCGAAATCTTGTATATCCTAGTCACAAACCTAATTTCGATACCAGTACTCGAAATAATGACTTTTCTTATTACGGTAAGGCCGGAAACAGCGACTAAAAAGAACTAACAGTCACTTAATGACAAAGAGTTAATACAAGTCGTACCAGAAATTTACACTCTGAGCGGAATACGTTCTAAGTGGAACTGAACCACCACGGTAAAGTGCTGTGAGCGATATCTGCCCTAGGCAATCTTGAGCCATCTTCCATATTTTGGATTTCTTTTAGTCGTTTCTAACGAGACCCAGGAAATACGATTCATGTTTATTTTAAAGCGCGCACCTATAGGGCTGTTTTAAACCCATTACTTTTTTGCCCGCCAGGTCATAAAGAGAGAATCACGATTGGTACGTTTTGCGATGGCAGAGCGGATTGCCCAAATTTTGGTGACGAATGTTCGCCTGAATGTTGGTTGAGTCACGATTACTGCGATAACGTCGTCAATTTCCAAGACAGCGAGTCGATGTTTCAGTGCTCGCAAACGAATGAAACCATGGTAACTGATTACGTCACGGCGGACAAAGTATGTAATGGCGTCAGTGATTGTGGAACAAACGAAAATGACGAAGCCAGTTGTTCGACATCAACTCATTTTTACTGTATGGGTAAATTACATATTACACTATTCTGGTTAAGAGTAAAAACCTTTTATGTAAACCATATTTGAATTTTCATTTACTTTGGACTTCTTAGAATATGAATCTAACGTATTTCCTGCGCGTGCCGTAAGAGGCGACTAAAAGAAAACAAAGTTAGATGGTTTGACTTTAGCCCTGGACAGATACCACTCACTGCACTTTACTATAGTGATTTAGTTCTGTTATCTATAGGGGATGTTTTCCGCTTATAGTGCAGTTGCTGGTGTTATCTTGTACTAACTCTTTGCTGTCAAGTGGCCGATAGTTGATTCCATTTAGGCACTGCTTTCTACCTTGTGTAAAGTGAATTTCAACAAAAAACTTCACATAATCAAAACTACTTAATTCTGTCGCTCACTGTGCAGCGGCATCAAAATTCATGTCTAATCGGACAATCTTTCATTGTATTTTGGTCTTTGAAAACAAAATTAGGCAATTTAGAATACACGATATAATTTTATATGACCTTAAGCCGCAAAACGTCGGACACGAAAACTTTCAATTTTTATCTTCTTGGACAAATCCGTCAAAAATCTGAACAGCAGCAAGAGTCTCGAACATTGCTTCTAGAGCTGTCCAAAATACCCAATTTAAGATAATCCAATCAAACTATTCGTTTCTATTTCTGCAAGCTTTGATATCAGCGGAAGGATAATTTTAAATTATTTTCAAAAATAAGTGCGAATTTTTAAGCAAATTATAAGCTGATAAAACGATGCGTTTGTTCGTTTATTATATGACTCCTGGATCGGATACTCGATTCTGAAACCAAAAGATATTAGACTTTGTGCATCCCTAATTGTTTCTGCGAAAAAAAATAAGCAATCTAATCAATAATGGGTTGAAAATAACAATACATGTTTCGTTTATTCAGAAGAAATACGTCCGCTATTTGTGAGCTGGGAGCAACGATTCGATGGAACTCTTGATTGTGCAAGCGGAAGTGACGAATGTGGGCGCATGGTGATGACAACAAGTGAATCAATAATGCTACGAAGAGATGCGCTTGTCCGAAGTCCGTTCCTGGTATGTGTTGTGGTGATACTTTTGATAGGAATGAACCTACGTCCTTATTTTTTGTCGATCTGCAAAAAGGTGATAACGATACGACTGATATTAATATTAGCCAATAATAATGATGCCCACAAAAGGGAAATATAAGGAAAAAATGTTTGTTGATGCGGATGCTTTAAACACGTTATAACCGAGGTTGACGTTCAAAATTAAGAAACGATAGAAGGTTTTACTATAGCCCAGGGCAGATTCCACTACACTTTTCCATAGCAGTTCAAATCCGTTTGGAAAGTTTTGCACCCAAAGTGCAGTTGCTGGTACTACATCTTGCAGTATCTCTTTGCGATTAAGTGACCGTCAGTTGGTTACTTTTCGTCACTGCTTCTGGCCTTGCTCAGAGTGAATTGCAATACATATATGAAAAAATTTCATCTTGAAACTGCAATGCAATACCCTGTTGTTTTCCTGTGAAGTTTTACGCGATCCACTGCAACGTGAAACTCACAAAACGACAAAGCAAATGTAAAAATACGCTCGCGATCTATGCATATGTGTATAATGTGTATAGGGCTCTTCATAGTGAATGCTTTGCTTTCAATCAATATTTTACAGCGATATTCAATCGGAATTATTTTTTCAAAACATCTTTTGTTAAATGCGCGTCACTGACGGATCCGTGACTCATGCTTGACAGAATCAAATTTTGATTGGGTAAAGGTCAATTCGGAATTTTGTGAAAACAAAAATCATTTCAATCAGAATATCTAATCACTCGAGTAAGGGCGTGGATATCTCTGCGCCAGGCTAACGCTACGTATGTTCTAGATTGCAATTATGTGGATAATGGGATGTTTTGCGTTGTTCGGCAACGCTGCGGTTATATGGCAGACCTCATCTGAATTGGTCAAGGATTGGGACTTACAGAAACTTGGAAAATTGGCCACGTGTAATCGAGTATTTGTGATTAACCTGGCATCTTCTGATTTTCTTATGGGAATATATTTATTGATCATAGAAGTGGAGACTTTTGCTAGCGATGGAAGGTATTTTGAATTTTTCGTATCCTTTTCCAATCAGAAAAAAATGCATAAACGCTCAATATTTTGTTAATTATGGGTCAGTGATTGATCATGTCGATTAGGCACGGTTCATCAGTGGCTCGTGCTTCACAAAATAAAATTTCTGATTGTGTTTGCTTGATAAAACTCAATTTCTTAGAAAGAAAAACGGTGTATTGGCAGCATTGTCAATATTTAGAGTAGTCTGTTATAAAAGGCTCTCGACCGCTACCGCGTACGACAAACTCTAACAGCAAGCACTAAAATTCAGAAGTAAGAACTTGACGCATTCGGTGGAGCGCGACCAGCAACTGCACTGCAAGCGGAAAACATTCTTAACAGAACTGAAATTCAATAGTAATGCGTAGTAATCGATATCTTCAGCAAGTTTCTTAGAAGATAGCTCAGATCTGTGGCCTGAGCTTATATCCAACAATCGTTAGGCACGGACCTTTGTAGTGACTGTGCATTTGTTCTATGTTACAGCTACCCGCGATATGCCTTGCTGAAAGGCACGCTCGGTAGTGAAACGGCCAAGCATCGAGCCATCAGTCTTCCGGAAAATACGATCGCGCTCGACCGACTAAGCCATCGAGCTGGGCAGATATTACGCGATTGTAAGATGCGATAATCGCTCGTGGATCTCTAGCGCCACATGTGTTTACAATTATGCAAGTAATATATATATATGTTATAGCCACTTCTTGGAGTGGATCACCCTGCCCAAGGCCCTGTACCAGCCAACACGTACCTATTTTCAAATTTTTTGCTTGCTAATAAACGAAGAGATAATTTATGATTCGCGAATCACGAGCCACATTATTTTGAATAGCTTCGGCTGCCACACGTTAAAAACTACTATTTTCTTTCCAGTCATTGCATTCGAGATAATCTTTGGAGATCAAGCACAACTTGTGTTAGTTTAGGATTCATTAATCAACTGTCAAGTCAAACATCAGGTAAGGACAAGTTGCGTTGATACCAGTTCCATGGGAAACTCTTCACAAAGCTTCGTTGTATTCCATAATGAACTTTATTTAGATTCGTTAGATTTATTTAGATTAGGTTCGGAGATTCATTTTGCGTCTTCCTATTCCATCGTGAGTGGAACCAATGAGGAGGTTAAGGTTATCGAGTATCGTCCCAAAGCAGTGAGCTACCTCGCCCGCATGTATTGCTTTTGCAAGGTTTTTCTTTCATCTACCTTGGCCATTTTTTGCCTGGGCTCGAACCCACGTCTTTCATTAGGCGTTCGGCAGCTATCGTCGCTTTCAACACGCCACCGCTAGTAACGACTGGCAAACTGTCTAATAGCAACCTAACTAGAAAAAGGTTCGAAATCACCAATGGCAGTGTTGGTTTTGAAACGTTTTGGTTGCCCGACATGACCGTCCGAAGAAGAACAGGAATCTGCCAACCTGCTCTAGTATTTGTTCAAGCGTTGTTCAGCCGTGCACGCAAATCCTATTCCCAATTTTTTTATTTAATGAAATTTGTACTAAAGCTGGGTAAATTGTAATATAATAAAACAATCTTTACGTTTCAGTTCTCATCCTTCTTCTAATGACGTCATACAGGCTATACGGAACTTTAAATCCGTTCAAAGTTGAAAGCTCAGAGGTTGTTCCCAGTTCAGTAATAACGTGTGGTGTGATGTGGGCGATATCTGCCACTGTCGCAACCATACCTTTGGTAAGAAAAACTATTCTAATAGAAAAATTTTGCCGATTTTTTTTGTTAGAAATAGATCGATGACGGGTCGTTCTCCCATGTTTGGGAGAAACACAACGCCTAATACTGCTTGTTGCAGCCAATACATAGATTCAGTACTGTTCGGCGTATACAATCTACGACCTAAACTAGACAAAAATCGTGTAGGACATAACAGGATCTCAAGTAGGATGAATAAGAGATAAAAATGTATTCATCAAAATTGTACAAAAGACAATCACAATGATGAATTTACCAATAACGTAGCACCTAGCATTGCGCAGACCGACAGCTGCTCGACTGCTGACGAATATCGGTTCATTCAAAAGAAAATTTGGCAAATGCGCAATATTGCATCATATATATTTCCAACAAGAAGATAAAAATGTATTTTTTTCCACTGTATGGTAGCAACGAAATTGTTATTCAATAGCACTGTTTATGGTTTTGAATATTTTTATTCATCCAAGAAAATGATAAAAATATTTTACACACGAGAAAAAAACCCGTCTTGGCTTAACGGGGCAGCAAACCCATGTGCTTTTCAGCAGAACTTGCCATAATCGCTTTGGTGGCCTATGCCTTGGTAAAAATATCCTGTGAAATAGTTCATTATAGAATATTTGATTTCGATTTTTCGTAAAATATTCATCATTATAATGCCTGGATTAGTAGCATTAACTAAAGTAATATTTCCAGCTCGACGCGTTCATTGACTACTTCACTGAAAGCTACTGGTTTCCCGTTCCCTTTCTCGCGTTTGACAGATCACATGAGAATGGACTTAGAGAAGCTGTGATCAGGATGAACACATTGAAGTATAATTCGACGATAAATATAACAGGTAGATGCTTTAGAAAGAATGTTTTTCTCAAAACCTTTTTCTCAAAACCCCTTTGAGGACTTAATTTTCGCCAACTATGGGCCACAGATGGACCGCACCTGGCGGCACAATCCATCAGTGCCCCATGTGAAACAAAGCAATGTTGTTCCAAACATGTCTGACTGAGGTGACCGCATTTTTTTTCGCGTGTGCTGGGGCGCATGTACTTTTCTGCTGGATTTATTGAATATTACATTTTTTGCACCGACGTGTATCAGTGCTCAGTAATGTTAGTGCCCATTCCCCTCCCTTCGATTTCAACTATACAACACTTGTTATAATCTGAATCATTCCAACTTCGGTATTTTTTTCAGATTACTCTTGGACTACGATGATGAAATTTTTCCACGATCTTAATATACAAGGCGTACATCCAGATTGGGAGTACAGTGAAGTCATACCATTTGGTAGGTTGTAACAAAAATGCAGTGAAATAGCAGCTTTTTGACAGTAATTTTATTGATAATATTTGAATAAACCACAAAATTGGCTTTTTTTGTTATTTGTGGACTGCTGATGGAACGTACCGCTGAGGTACGGTCCATCGCGAGTCCGTACTTACGATAAATCTCTCATCAACAAGGAGGTTTCGAACAAGATAAGGAGATACACAATTAATGTATATGAACAGTTGATTTACTGCACTTTTTTATATACAGTGCTTCGTGCAAACGAGGCTTACAAAAGTTATGGCGAAAAAAATAATGTCAAGGGTTTGTCAACAATGCGGCATCGTCAGTGTCCATCGCCTTCAATTTTTGATATTAGGAAAGGATATAAAATGGCGTCATTATAATTTATCTGGCTGAAAAATAAGATTATTACACCAGTTTGACTTTATGTCATGCTATGTGGCAACTTATGGCGATTTTGCCTCACTGAATTCAAGTTATAAAATGCCGTTTTTAAATTGTCTGGAACTATCGTGTCTAGAAAAGGAACACCTTTTTTGCTTTCTGGCCATGATGCAAGATGTTTCGGTAGGCTACATGAATAAGACGTAATATCGACCTTTTTCACACGCAGGATTAAATATTTTTGTCGTTACTGTATTCAAAGCTGCGCTAATTAATTATGTTATAATTCCTTTAGGATATTACAACTGGTACGCGATCTGCATTCCGAACCTATACCCCAGGCAAGGTGACACCGCATGGAAATATGCAACGACAGTTGTCATCTTCAATTTTTGTGCATTTTGTTACATCACAATCGCTTACATTATAATATACAAGACTTCGTCGAGGCCTGCAGTAAGGAAAAGTGTGCGCAAAAGATCAAAACAATGGAGGAGAGATAATAAAGCCATGCAAAAGAAAATATTTTTATTAGGTAGGAGAATTAAATTCATCTTAAAAGTCCCAACATACTTTTTTCTTATTTCGCATCGGACTTTTTTTTTATTAAAAATTAGCTCCAGGCAAGGTCGAAAGCAACACCTGAAAGGAGCTAACCAACGGCCACTCAAATGGCAAAGAGCTACTGCAAGGTACTATAATCCCATGTACATTATTGCTACTTGTAGCAGCATTGCGTTAGTCTGCTTCTTCAAGACCCAGATCCAGTCATGCTCGGAGTGAATTTCAATAAAGAAGTATAATTCACCAAATTACAATATGTAAAACAAACCACCTATAAAAAAATGACTCATTTTCGAGTATGACAGTAATAAAGGCGATATGGTGCTTCAAAGTAATCAACAATGCTAAATTTGATTTATTCGATGAAAATGACACGAAAATATCTCACACCACCGGAACCACGACCCTATTCTCACACATTGAACTTATTCTGCGTTGACTGGGACGTTCTGAACATTTTGATTTGGTGTATAGCCGAGACATATTTTTCGCGTGATTTTTATGAAACAGCCTCTGTTAGGTATTTCTAGCGAACGCGTATTACTTATTTATTCATTTACAGTGGCTACGGACGTTGCTTGTTGGTTCCCAATATGTCTGATGTCGATATTAAACCTCACAGGAAAGATAAGAATTAAAAGGGACGCAGTGGACATTACAGGTACAAAGGGTTTTCCAATTTTTTTAATTTAACATATTTATGAAAGGTTCTTCTGCAACTTCTTAAAAGTAATTATTCCCAAGGTCAGCTATAATAATCTGAATCCCCTAGACTAGGCATGAACAAGAAACCCAATGAAACACTTCATCTACGCTGCATTAAAATCGAATATCTTTATGGTTTAGATGGATCTAATTTCAAAACATGGCTTTACAAGACGTCCTTTCACAGATATGCACAAATAACTATAAAAACGCATTTTTTATGTTCGCATCAATGTGGTGACGTCGGGCGAGATTGCCAAGCATTTTCCGCTTGGCATAAGGGGGTTAAGATATCGGGTGCCGCACTCGTAGTTTCAAGCCCACCTCCCAACTAATAGCTCGAGTTGGCTCCGTCAATACGCAGGCGCACCAACATTTTTTCCGATCGTTCAAAGTATTAGAGTCTTAACTTGTCCCTTGGTTTTTAGGTGCAATACTTCTTCCTATCAACAGTGCAATCAATCCACTGATCTACTCAAGCTCCTTACAGCAGATGTTTAACATTATCAAGCAAAAGATTTGTCCGCGAAAAGATATCAACCAATTTATGCTTTTCAATAGTTTTCGGGAGAAGAAAGACTGCAATTCTCCAGATGTCAACAGTATTATACAGAACAACGCCAAGAAGAAACGAGCTGTTAGGTTTTTGCAACACGAGGACGGTATTTGTGAGTCAGAATTAGACTCGAATTGTGGGGGCAACGTGGCAGGATCTTGTTTTTTTCGGGTGTCCGGAACGGTCATTTAATTTTCTTCCGACGAACAAAACGCCTCAAAAGCATTAACAGCGCTATTCCATAGCAGTATTGATGAATTTGAATTTATTCGGCTTGTCTGCTAAAAGACATTCAAAAATAGACATTTCATTGTTCTGGCAAAGACATATCCTGAAAATTGCTAATTTACGAAATTTTCTCCCGATGAGACCCATTTCCTTCGAATGTCTGTTCAGCAGAGTAGGAGCTGCTACAAGATACAGCTCCAGCAACTGCACCCTAAGCAGATAACATCCCATGCATGACTGAACCACAATGATAAAGTGCAGTGAGTTGTACCTGCCTTCAGAGTTGGATATCGAATCAGAAACTCTCAACTGAATTGGAAACATGATTCTATTAAATTTCATTCAATTAATGGAAAGGCTGATGAAAACTCATTTTTTTGTGTAGAAATTATCAATACTGGTATGAAATAGCAGTTTTGAAGCTTTTCTGGTCACCTGAATACGAAAAAAACAGATTATACCACACTGCCTCTAACCCCATCGAATATCTTAGGTCTAGATTAGCGACTTGCTCCAGGTATTCCACCCAAACCAAATCATGTCTAAGCAAATTTCAGCCCTGTAGGTATAGGCTTTTACAGACTAGTACTAACATATTTCCTGTGTGTCGTAGGAGACGTCTATAAGGAAGCAAAGAAGTGGTAGATTGTGTTACCCTTGTCCAGGGAAGATACCACTCGCTGCACTTTACCATGATCGCTCAGTTCTGTTTGAGATGTTTTCTGTTTATAGTGAAGTTGCTGGTACTAGTAGTAGCCCTTTGCTATTGAGTGGCCGTTAGTTGGTTCCCTTTGGGAGCTGCTTCCCTAGCGAACTTGACCATTTGATCACATTACAGATCATTCATCGAATGGAAGTCTGAAATTTTCAACAAATGGCGACAATACGCCTTTACAAGATGCCCAGACCATACCTCTTGTAGAAAGAGCATCAACGTCGAGAAGTAGCGATGTTGACCCAACTGAGGATCTAGCAACACAAGACGACGAGAATGAATTACTGGATAAGAACGAAACAGAGTCAGTTTTTAACCATGAAATAGACAACATTGTTAAAAGAGAAACCCAAAAACCACGAAATGGAAATTTTTGGAATAATCCCATAACCTCAACCAGCTTTGAAATCGAGACTTCTTTATAGGTTAGGATATCATTTTTATCCTGTCTCACAAGTCGAGGATACAGCTTAACCATATGGCGAACCACGACCTCTCGTGCAGATACCAGTTCCGAATGGGGGTGAAGGTTTTTTTGGATTATCATATTTCTCATTTTTTCTGTGCACAGACCTGGTTGGTGGAGGAAGCTGCAAGCAGGGCTTGCGTGTGGCACTGTGACCACCGAGGCGTCCAGCAGACCTCCTGCATATAATCATCATCGCTCACAGGATTCGAACCTGCGTCATCACGATCAGAGATGCATAGCTCGAAGCGTATTCCTAACGCTTTACTGAACGAGCTAACTGGGCACCCATATAGTATTACTGTACTTTTGCTTGCGAAAGTGC
Source organism: Styela plicata (assembly GCA_963675895.2). NCBI lineage: Eukaryota > Metazoa > Chordata > Ascidiacea > Stolidobranchia > Styelidae > Styela > Styela plicata. The sequence continues at coordinate 27,230,595 of OZ023139.1, read as the reverse complement.
GTGGATAGTTTAATGCAATAGATATATTTTCTTGACATTATAAGAAACATATTTGAGTAATAAATGTTCTTATCTCCACTTATGCTGCTGCCTGGGGGATGAAGTGTGCTTTGATTTGTGTGCCAGTGCCTGTTAGCCCAGTCATGCCATTGTTTAACATGTTGACATGGTAGGTTGAAGATCAAGGGAGTGGTAACTCAGGCTCCCATCAACCGGCTACGGGTGGTAGAACACCAGCCGAATCGAAAAAGTCATGACATTCAAATAATATTAATCCAGTTTTTGATCGAGCATCCTTTCATTAGTGGGTGCGGCGCGATGGCCTAGTGGTTAAACATGTTGATATTGCAGGTTGAAGATCTCAGGTTTGAGTCCCGGCGAGTCCAGCTCGCTTATCCATGCCCACCATTCAACCCGGGGTATAACAACTTGGGTAGGCTAAGCCTATCAGGATCAGGGAAAGATCATATCTATCAAGCAATTGTAACCCCGTCCGTCCATAAGTGGCCGCTATTACAGGGCATTAGACAGGGTGATCCACACTCTAAGAAGTGGCTAAAGAAAGGAAAAGAAAAGTAGCCACTATTACACGAGGGTCACAAGGCTATCATAATATATTCTAAAATGACTGATCTTGCATTATAAGTATAGTGATCTCTCATCATGAAATTAGTTGCTATTTCTATATATGTAATGGACGAAAAACATCAAAAAGATTATAATTTTCACATCTGAAACTATGGCACAAAACTGTTGGTACAGAATTTTGAATTGTTCATCTAAGCTCCTGGGCAGTGTTGGCCACCTAGCCTAATTGAGCCATCTCAACACTCCTGATTCACTCCTCATGGTAAAAAATGATGTATAGGATTATGAATTTTTATCCTATGCAATAAGCTTGAACATGGTGCAAGGCCTTCAAGGAGATTTTACGTGATAACAAAACAATGCAAGCAAATTGGGTTGCACAAACGTGCTTCTTGTAATTTCGGATCCGGCGCGGGATGTACATATGTGAAGAATTGCTGAATGCCCGGTCAGTACATGGTACTTCAAGTGAACTATGTTTACAAATTCAAATCCCTCCAAGCATCATTGCCCATGCACAAAAAAAATTAGTAAATGGTTAGTCCAAAATCTATCCTGGATTAGACCGGGTATCACGAGAGGTCGTGATTAGCCAATTGTTGCCGCTACTCCAAAAGGAAATAAAGTGAAATATAAGTCTGTCCAATATGTTGGTATAGAAAGTTTGCCCGCAGTCTTGCTCTTTGTCTGAAGTTGAGTATAACTGACCAAGTTGCTATTCGATTGGTGTAACATTGAATGTTCGAGCAAAACTCTGCATTTCAGAATTTACTGTCGTTTTCAGATATTACAATACTGATTATGTTCCTCCCAAACCTAAAAATAAAAAATGCAAAATTTGTGATTTTCTATGTATTTTTTCGCAGATCAGCAGCCCAGATATGGGTTTGAAATAACGTCGTCAGATTACGTCGATAACAAAATTTCGGACCACCTGACAGTTTTATACAAACTGACATAATGATTGCTACTCAAACACCTGAAGCTAATGGGTTCTATCAGGAGAAAATGGCCGGTATTTGATGATATATCTCTTGCTAGCAGATTAAAATGCCTGTTTCGAATTTATGTTTGAGGAAAGTTTCAAAATCATCAATGGAATGGAAGAATTTGGTAGAATAGGATATTATTTTTATCCTGCGGGAGGTGAAAGCCGAGAATGCACAGCTTAATAATATGGCGAACCACGACCTCTCGTGCAGATACCATTTCCGAATCATGGTGAAAGTTTTTGGATTATCGTATTTCTCATTTTTTCGGTGCATGGACCTGGTTGGTGGAGGAAGCCGTAAGCAGCGCTAACGTGAACCACTGTGCACTGGCAAGGCCTCCAGCAGACCTATCGCATATGATCATCATCGCTTGCGGGATTTGAACCTGCGGCATGACGATCAGAGATGTGTAGCTTGAAACGTATTCTCAACGCTTTACCGATTGAGCTAACCGGGCACTCTCATTATATTCAATTTATGATATTAAAATGTGATTGTGAGCACCAGAACATGATAAAGTTGTGCAAAAATGATCAAAACCATCGACAGCAATGAATAGCTATAACATTGTTGATGAAATATTAAACATCAATTCTTTAAAAAAATTCAATAAATATAAATCTGTATAATCGAAGACGAATGTGGTAGATAGCCTTACTATCTCCCAGGGCAGATACCACTACCATACCATTACACTTTACTGTAGCATTACCAGGTTTCAAATCATTCAAATTTAAAATTCCAAATAGCACATGATAACGGAATCAAGAATTCAACTGACCAAAAAACACTCAATGCTCAATCTCACCTTGCTATCTTATCCCATAGCTGTTTACTGCCTCCGCTTTTCATCTTGCTTAGATACAGATTTATCAAACTAAATACTAATTTAGTGATGTCACAAACAATCTAAACTGGTACAAACTGTATCAACATACTCTGATATTGGCACAAACTTAAGCTATAACTAAAATATAACGAAACTTACCAAATATTGATCTCGTTGCTTGCTCTGCATTCATTTCTCATTCCGCTATACCGAACTTACTCAACTACTTACTAACTAACAAACGTGACGTGTGGCAAATTAAATTTAATAAAGTATGCAGGGAAATTCAAGCATATTGTCGATACTCCAGAAGAGATCCAGAAGTAAAAACATTCGCAAATGTATTTTATTAGAACAGCTTTTGTGCCTTTGGTCTAGAAAAGTATTCTTGTCGTACTTGTCATACATACATAAGCTAATAACTCTAATGTCTAGTAGAGGTTCTCAACTTTTTACTGATGGCGTACCCACCCCCTAGGGTATTTCACCTTTTCAGCCCACGCATGAACTTTTCCCAGTTTAACGAAGGCGACTTAATACAAAAATGGCACCGATGAACTGGAAACAACTATAACACTGTAAATCTGAGTACGGAAGCTGACATTGCTAGATAGTAGCGCTCAAATGGAAATAAATTATTTCAACAAAAAAAAGTACAATAAAATTAAAATAAAAAGGAAATTAATAAAATAGACTCACAGATTATTAAAAGATAGCTAACATATTTCTTTTCTTCTGTTATTCAGAAAACGGTTGTAGCCTGATAAATCCCAATTTTTTCCAATAAAAATAAATCCTAAGTGTGGTGTATATATGTATCCAATATCCATAATTAGGATGCATTGACTGATATTCTGCATATTCGTTCTTTTCTTATTTTCTTTAAAGTGGAAGAGAATTAAGGGTTCTTGGAAAGAGGCTGCAGATCACTGGATCACTCTTAAGAAACAAAATGGAAACTGAAGGATTAGCACGGAACTGAAGTGCCGTAGTCAAATTTGATACTGATTTCTGTCCTGGAAGATTGATGTCTGTACCACATAGCAGGCAATGTTAGGAACCAGATAGTCCATCTACAAGACTTCAATAGACTTGTAAGACTGTCACTTCAGTCCCGGGAACGGGATCTACGATCTCGCTTATATTTGTGTTTTGAGGATTTCTCTTTCTTCTTTCGCTTTTTATGACTTTTGTCATCTTCCGAAACATTACTGTCTCTAGTATAAGGAGGTCTTTTTCTAGAATTTGAATGTTCAGTTTTGTAGGAACGGTGCCTTTCCTCTCTTCTCTGACAGTCACTACGAGAATGTTTTTCAAAACGTCTTTTCCTCTCTGTTCCTTCAAAATATGATTGCGTCGAAGAGGATGGCATGTCCATGTAATCTGGGACCTCATGATAAATAGGATGGGAAACACTTCTGGAAAAAACAACAAGTACCGATGGAAATGGAGACTAGTTGAACAATATTTTAAACTCGATTTAGTTTTGAAATAAGTGCAGCAGTCCAAAACATTCGATTCACGAAATTACAAACTATTCAATTCCAGTGATTCGAAATAAACATGATCAAAAAAAGTATATTTTCAGAAAATTATTGCAAATTTTCCTGTATTTAACGGTTCCCCGGAAAAATGACTTTGTTTATTATACATGGTAACTATAATTGTTGCTTCCTGAGGGCATTTTTATTGATATAAACTGCAAACATGGCAGGAAGTTGGGCCTGATAAACATCGCTGTCAATCAGGTATATATACGGTAAAAAGTTGCCACAAAAAATAGTACCGGTACTAGCAATTTATTTTTATTGAATTCTCTTCAGCAAGGCAGGAAGCAGTGCCCAAAAGGAAGCAACTAATGGTCACTTCATAGCAAAGAGCTACTACAACTGCACTTCCAGCGGAAAACAAAGTGTAGGAGTGTACCACTATAATAAAGTGCAGTGAGTGGTAACTGCCCTGGGCAGATATCTTCTAGACAAAATCACAAAATCACTAGTTGTGAATTAATCTCTCACATTCGTTTTTCTGAATCTTGATCGGTAGTTGGACGACTCTCATGAACTTTTTCTTCGATATCTTTGGTTGAGCTTTCCCCAGGATTCCACAGTTGAGTCAATTCTTCCATGTGGACAGCTAGGACTCCACGGATTATCTGTAAAATAATTATGAAGTGCAAATGGCTGACACCTAATCAATTACACACGTTCGAACCCTGAAAAAGCCTTCAAAGAGCAACACATGCGCCCCTGGCGTAGCCACAAATAATTGCAAACATTCATTGTTAATTACATACTGTGAAATAAAGCTCGTTTCATTTCATTATTTTAATGTTAAGCAAGCAATGTTTGTGTCATTTTGTGTCAAGAAGCTTCAAAATTATCAACACTGCTATTTCATAAGTTTTGAGATCCCACACTACCTCAGTTTGTGACCGCTTCGTAATATGAACATTCTTAGCCCGATATGATTGCCTTCTTCTTTTCATGTCTCTCATTTTCTGTAACAATTCTGCTTCATTGAGGTTGTCAGGATTTTCTGTCAATAATGAAGAAATATGTGTTGGTGCTTGACTCTGACTTGAGCTCTGTAACGGTCTAGGTGCTTCAGAATTTAAGAGGTATAAGTAGGTTTTACCATCACCCAGGGCAGATATCACTCACTGCACTTTACAATAGCGGTTCAGTTCTGTTGGGGATGTTTTCCGTTTAGAGTACAGTTACCGGTACTACATATTTTAGTAGCTCTTTGCTATTGAGAGGCCGCTGGCTGGTTGGAAATACGTTAGGACCATTCTAAAGCCCGTATACACAGGGCCTAAAAAGAGAGCCGCGGGGGAAGCAAATTGGTTTATCGCAACATATACTGCAAAATAAAATTGAATAAACTAAATTTCTACAATATTTCCCTCTCACGACACGCAGGAAATATGTCGGGGAGGACAGATTTCTCTTGTTTGCCATAAGAGTTGACTAACTGTATGTGCATTCTAAAGAGAAAAGATTCCACGCAAAGAGTGGAAATTTCACTTTTCAATGATAAACTTTTCTACCACTTCCTAGTCTCTCTTCAGTCGCCTCTCTTGACCCATAGGTCTATGTTAGAAAACGGTAGACTAATTCAATAGCTTGTATCAGACTGGCAGAATGACAACAACTCAGAAACCTGAAGACAATGGGTCCAGTCAGAGGAAAATTTAGCAAATGGCCAATATTTTATATTTTTGGTATATCTTTTGTTAGAAGAAGAAAACGTCTTGAGTGTCTGTAGAAAACAGTCCAAAATCATCGATACTGCTATGAAATAGCAGTGTTGATGATTTGAAGTGTTTTGTCTATTACAAGAAAATGACATGAATATTTCCGACATTCGAAGAAAAACAAGATCCTGCCACTCTGGCCTGTGCCTACAGAGCTTTAGTTAAAAGTTTTAATCTTTGAATTTGACCCACCTTTCTGATAGAGTTTGTCCGCTGCTTTAGCCTCTAAGTCAGCATAAAGTGCTTTGTCAGGAACTGGTTTATCACTTGAATAACATTTGGCGACTTCAGCGTCGTACACTGCTCGCCGCTGGTCACAATTCAATAAGGACTTGTAATGCTCTCCGGTACGTATTAATCCCACCAATGGATTTATCTGGGAAATTATATCATCTGTGAGAAACAAAAAGAAATCGGGTAATTTGTGTTATATTTTTTATTGACATTCTCTATACCCAGGGACTGAGGCAGTGCCCGGAAGGAACTAACCAACGACCACTTCTAATTATATGGCAATTACTTATGACAAAATGTAGTATCGGATGTGAAAGAGGAAAGCATAGACTACGACTTTACCATATGGCGAACCACGACCTCTCGTGCAGACACCAGTTTCGAATCCAGGTGATAGGTTTTTTCCCGTGCATGGACCTGGTTGGTGGAGGAAGCCATAAGCAGCGTTCGGTGAAACACAGTGCACTGGTGAGGCGTCCAGCAGACCGCTCACATATAATCATCCCACAAGGGATTCGAACTCAGGACGTTAATGATGAGTAGCTCAAAGCGTAATTTTAGCGCCTTCACAGACTAGACTAACTGGGCACCCTTCAATGATTGAAGAAATCAGAGCTACTAAAAAGGACTAGTTGAATAACTATAATATGATCATAGATTTAGACAAATTAATAAAATCTGCCATAAGCATCCACTCATCAGTACACGTAAAAAGCTGTAGCATAGGAAGAGCTGTTTAATCATAAACTGCATAAGAATATATATATATCTATATATATACCTGAACTAATGACAGTAGGATTATTTTCAATCTTTGTCCTTTCCTCTTGTTCATGAATCCCTCTGATTTCTTCCCTGTTATAACCGAGCTTCCTCCACTTGCATGATTCCATGTGAGTATGTAAACTGTGAATTAAAATTAGGGTTGTCACTGTGGGTTGCTAAGAGAACTTAGTTTGAACAAGCACTGTAGGTTTGGGCTTTAGAATAGTCCTAACGTATTTCCTGTTCGTGTCGTAAGGATGGATTTACCATCGCCTGGGGCAGATACCACCGACTGAACTGTACCATAGGGGGTGATTTTTTAAGTGCTTTAAAACATACGAAATTTTTAAAAAATTTAAGAAGCATAGTATCATACACTTCACAAGCCTATTTTAAGACCAGAGATCCGTTTTTCAAAATTTTTTCTAGTGATATACAATAGCACGCTGTTTGTGTTCTACAGAAAAAAAAATTGGGTGTGCCATCCATTATGACACCATAATTTGATCTCAGAAAAAATTCAAATTTTAGATTCCTCTTCAAGGTTCTGAACACAGCACCGGCCATACGGTTCAGCCATGTTTTTGTCTTTCATCACCCGCAGAATAAAAATGAAATTCTATCCAAAATACGATAATCCAAAAACCTTCCCCCCGATTCAGAACTGTTATCTGCAAAAAGTCGTGGTTCGCCATATGGTTAAGCCTTATTCTTGTTTTTCATCACCCGTAGATAAAAATGAAATCCCATCCTATTATCAAGTACCGGTAGATGATTTTACCAGGACAGGGACCGCAGTCTGGTGCAATCGATATCCAGGAACTTAACTAACCTTTTTTCAGGCATTCTATGCCTGTTATCGCAAGGACAGGTAACTAACTCGGATTGATATTCTGTTGGTGATTTCCATCCAAGCTTTGATTCAAAATTGGACAAAATTTTGTGAACATTGGCAAGGTATGCTTCCAAATCCATTTTGACTTTGTTTTTCTACCGGCAAGTAAAGTTGGACAATCTGCAATGCTTGGTTTAGAATTGGCTAAAACTGAAAGTGATGCATGTTGAGTATTAATTAGTCTAATTTCTCAATAATTAGCATAAATTTCTATAATAAATAAAACAAATTAAAAGTTAATAATGAAAAAATAGTTATGATTTTTGTTCAGTATTCCATGTTTGTTTTTTTCATTAGTCAGTTTTTAAGCCCATATTTCCATCATTTGATTTCACTTTGTCGGTGATCATGTTAATCACATACAATAGATTATGAAGCATTCAAAAAAAGGAAGAACAATCTTAGTTACAAAACTTATTATTTCAATGAATATTAAGTATTAATAACTCAAGCATTATTAAATAAAAGATATTGAATAGCAAAACAAAAGAAACAGTTGCAACTCTTTAATAAACTTTTTCACTATTCCATTTTTTTCAATGTTTTTCTTGTTCGTAGTGAAGTTCTAATGGGTCTCATGAAGTTTAGTACCATATATCCGATTATCATAAAAATTTCTCATGTTGCAAGCGACTCATCCTAACCCGGGAGACAATGCCAGATGCTTATAGCATTGGCGCCCGTAGTTAGGATGAGAATATTCTGCCAGTTTTTATTTCGATGACATTCGGGAATATGGTACTAAACTTCACTAGACCCGTTCTAATTTGTGTTATTACATTTTCCACTTTGGGAAGTTCAGAGTCTGTCAGAAAATTGATTTTTCTTTAAATTTCATTCCTTTATCTCTCTTACTTCTTCTGTTTTAATTGCTGATACCAATTTAGTAAACTGGTGAACAGGTGAATAAACACTAAAAAGCAGAAACATGGACTTAATCTGCAATGCAGGATGCGATCGGAATTTTACCGTACAGCACATGCAGCATGATAAGAGGCAACTGCAACATCCTGACAGAATTCTAGCCGAATTTCAGTGTTCCCATTTAAAAAAGGGTTTTACATTTCACAGCGATGGATTTCACTGAAACCTCTTCAAAAACAAGGTTTCCCAGATTTTAATAAAGTTTAAATGTTTCAGAAATTTCTAAATCCTATATTCAAAAACGCCGAGTTTTGCATTTTGAAAAAAAAGGCCAAAAAAGAATAAATGACAAATTTACAATAAGATTTTACAAGAAAAGAAGTGTAAATCGGAACATAATAAATTCAATTCTTTTGGGAACAACAGTTTTTAAAGATTCGCAATCTCAGATTTGAAAACGTCGAACTTTCAATTCGTGAAAAGAAATGCGTCAAAAAGACATAATTGCGTATTTCAAATACGATCTTACAAGTGTTTCGGTCAAGAGGAGCTCATGTGTCAATAAGTATATGGAAAGGAAATGTAATTCAGAATCTAACAAAATTAAAATCTTTGGGAACAAAAGTTTTTAAAGATGCCAAGTCTCGTGTTCGAAATCGTTGAATTTTGTATTTGGGAGAAATGCGCCAAAAGGACATATTCGTGGGTTTCCAATCGGATTTTACAAGCGTTCCGGCTAGGGCCTATATATTAATGTGTATGGAAAGGAAATGTAATTTGAGATCTGGCAAATTAAAGTTTTTGGGGACAAACGTTTCTTGCTTAAAACGAGACATTTTTTATTTCTTCCTAGGGGCTGGTGGGGAAATTCTCAACCACTTATTTTTCAAGCCGCCCTTGACGAGTGTATCCACTGTTGTTTTTAAAAGTATATTATAGAGTGTCGGTTGCCCGATATCGAGGTGAAAATGTCTAATTTTCCGGATTTGATTAATGTATCATATTAATGTATCATATATCATTCTGTTACAATGCGGAAAACGGGCGCCGGTTTTGAAATTTAGATGACCTACATTTCTGAGCATAAGGTAACAGAGGTACTTGGGACTGTTACTGCACCCTGCTATAGTGGAATAACTGTTTTCCCATAAGATTGCCATAAATCAAGCACCAATTTATGGTAGCTACAGTTTGGAGAAGACATTCAGCTAGTAACCCATAATCTAGTCCCGAAAACGCGAGTAAACCAGGTCTGAACCCTGGCCGCGGCAACAGAAACTGATACGCCTCATTGGGCACACATGGTTTTAAACTACGTTCCATGTGCATTTGGCAGGCCCGTTGAATTCTGTTGAATTCCAAGTGGCCGTAAAGCAAACGGGTCGCACCGCATCAGCTATGCTTGATGCAGACGCGATAAGAGGTATACGTCGACAAAATTTAGAAAAAGAGTCAAATTTTAAATCAGCATCTCAAGTATATCGACGTCTGAAGGCATCACTTCACTCAGAAAGTGAAGGAAAGCATGGGACACATGCCCCGTCCCCTCTACAAGTGCGCTACGCAACATCAATGCTCGCTACCTGATAGATGCAGCACGGACTGGAAGCTCAATTTAGAGATATTGAAATAGGCACGTATGAGAAAGACGACAATTTTATACGATGCTGGTTCGGCTATCTACCTACTGTAATATTGATTAACGATCTTCAGAAAAAGTGGTTTTGTAAGAGATGTGATATGGACGTCGTTTACTTGGATGCTACTGGAATCTTTATCGAGCGTGTTCGTGTGAGTAAAGACTTTCAAATATACTCCATCGTAGTAAGGAACAAATTTCCAGTCTCGAGCTATACTACTCCAAGCCACACTGCTAGAAGCATTGGCACATTTTTGTCGCTGTTGAAAACACCGTTACTGCAAATAAACGAATTTTTCCATGAATGGTTGCGATGGATGGCGCGGTTGCGTTATGGAATGCTTCCTTGGAAATATTTTAGCATGAGACAAGGCTTGAATATTATAAACGTTGTTATCGTATCGTAACTGGTAATTCTATTAACAACGGCTCCTGAAAAACCATTGTACTTTACTGCGCCAGTCACAGCATGAAAGCCGCTTCCATAATCTGTCGTAAATATTATCCACATTCCTTTCGACAATGTATTGGCATGTTGTTTCATACAACAAATCTGAAAGAAGGCGATTCAACCGTTTACAGCCTGTGAGTGATTCTGCTCTGTAAGCAAGCTCCCGAATCTGTGCGAGATAATTTCGAAACGCTGAAAAAAGAGAATCTCACATGTGTTTGGACAACTTACCAGCAACTACAGAAAGTAATTCTGGAAATGAAAACGATCAATTCTTCTTCGGCATAAAAGGCATTGATAAGCAGCAATAAAAATCAGTGCCCTTCTTAGTTCGATATCGAAAGTTCCGATACCTTCAAAAATGCCCAAAATTCAATAAAGTGGTGGTTCGAAAATGCTTACCATTCCCCAACATTTCTGGATAACTACAGTTATAAGCAAAGATCTTTCTCCAATTCAAATAGATTTCACACAACAGATTTTGAGAGAACACATGAAGATAGAATTATTACTTTTATAGTAGTAACAGGACACAAGGCATAATCGAACAACATTTCAAAGAAATAAAGCACACTTTTATGGGAAATTACGGAGCTGACAGAATTGACAAACTTGTTTAAATATCCAAAAAGAACGACCATTATATCCACAAAGGATACAGAAAAAATAACCGAAAGCGTAAAAACTACCAAGATTGACAAAAAATCAGTGAAAAGCCAAAACGATTTAAAATGACGAGGTACGACAAAGTATGGTATGAATATACCAAGGGTCAAAAATTTCAAACACCCCTCTATAATAAAATTAATGGTTTTTGCCTGCTTAAAGGGTAATGGGTCTCTCATATTTAAAGAAAAATGAAATGCTGCGAAGTTGTTGTGTTTTCTTTATAAAAACGAACATCTGCCAGACAACGTTTCACTTAACGCCGTTAGAGAAACTTGTATCCAGTGCAATTTTGCATACGGAAATCAAGACGATGCCGAAGAGTTTTATTTATTTTCTCATACTTTATCTCTATCATAAATTTCTTGAACATTACAAGAAGGGTTGCGTGTACTCAAAAATTCGGAGGTACTGAATGTGGCAAGAATGCGTTGAAAAAGAATTTTCTTTTGACATTATACCTCTAGCTATTTATCAAAATATACGAAAACAACAAGGTGAAATATTCCTGTCAATGAAAAATGGGATCGGAGATGCTCGAATTGCCAACACTATGGACTTGTAACCAATGTCAAATTTACAAAAACGCCACAAACAATTGCTTTTCGTACGGGACAACATAAAGGGGGTGCAGTCACCAGAATGGACAAATATATTTTACCTGATGACGCGATAGAGACAGATAATGTTAGAAAAAATGTTGCAATAAAATATGTCTTAGCATGTGTAGTCGTGCATATCGGCGAAACATCGAATTGTGGACACTACATTTCCTACTTGATAAGGTCGAGCGACACATTTACGAAATGCAACGACCATCTCATTTCGCATCACAAGAAACATGCCAGAATGGACGAAATGTGTGAGAATCGTTTCATCTATTTTCATAAAAAAAATCTCTGAAGAAGAAATTGAATCAGCAGGATATCTCCCACAGAATATTTTTCCCCAGCAGAGCAAAAACATACAAGTAAAACCCATGAAAATAGGGATACCGCAAAATGTATTTGGTGTTCTAATTCAACAAATTATAAACATATGTGAAAACTCCTTTTATTCAGTCGCTCCAAGTCAAAAATTTACTTCGGCACGAGTTTGTTTCTGTCTTCGAGGTCCGTAGAAATATAGAAAATGAATAGAAATCCACATACGCATAAATGGAAGGTATGACGGAAGCTAAAATTTTATTACTATGGAAGGTGGTGAAATCACAGATTATATTGCATCGGATAAAATGGAATCCTGGGGTCGTCCGGTACTAAATTCCTCAAAACCTCCTCGAAACATTCGACAACATTAAAGTGCCCCAAGACTTTGATTCAATGAAGTTTCTTGAACCAAACTACAAAATTTCGATCAGCGCTTCAAAAAGAGTTTGTCAAATTGAGACTGTCATTGCCCTGCAAATCATAAGACGAAATGCTTGGGGCTTAGCGCGTGTATACAGAAAATTCTACGTTTTCGCATTTGGGTTTTCGGATCTTTTGTTCCCGTAAATTTAGATTTTGTTAGATTCCGAATTACCTTTTATACACATATTGACCCGTCTTGACCGGAACACTTGTAAAATTGTATTTGAAAGACGCAATTGTCCTTTTGACGTATTTCTCCCAAAGTTCGACGTTTTCTAATTTACATTTATTTTCCATACACATAATGATATATGGCCCCCTCGCCGAAAAGTTGTAAAATCCTATTAGAAATTCGCCATTATGCCTTCTTTCCAAAATACAAAACTCGACGTTTTTGAATATGGGAATTTGAAACTTCAGAAACAGTTAAACTTTATTGAAACTGAAGAGATTATCTGTGAAGTCTATCGCTATGGAATGTAAAACCAATTTTCTAATACCGAAATTCTGCCAGGATGACAGTGGTACGAGAGGTCGTGGTTCGCCATATGATTCTGAATTAAGCTGAATTCTCGGCTTTTCTCTCCCGCAGGATAAAAAATGAAATCCTATCCTAAGTGTTTTTGCGCCAGGTGAACATTGGGCAAAAAATTAAATGACAGTAGTCTAAAAGGCCAAAGTAAAAACGGGCCAATGCATACTTTTGAAACACCAACGAAAAACCCGTACTATCCACGCAGAAATCAAACGAAAGTAGCCTCATAGGCCAAAATAAAAACGGGCCAATGCTAACTTTTGAGACATTGACGATAAAGATGCGCTAATCACGCAGAAATCAAATGATACTTGCCTAAAAGGCCAATATAAAAACTGGCCAATGCTCACTTTTGAGACACCAATGATAAAACGCGCTATCCGCGCAGAAATCAAATGTCAGTAGTGTAAAAGGCCAAAGTAAAAACGAGCCAATGCTCACCTTTGAAACACCAACGATAAACCCGCGCTATTCACGCAGAAATCAAATATCAGTAGCGTATAAGGCCAAAGTAAAAACGGGCCAATGCTAACTTTTGGGAAACCAACGATAAAACGCGCAGAAATCAAATGTCAGTAGCGTAGGGGGCCAAAGTAAAAACGGGCCAATCCTAATTTTTGAGACACCAACGATAAAGCGCGCTATCCACACAGGAATTAAATGACACTAGCCTAAAAGACCAAAGTTGAAACGGGCCAATGCTCAGCTTTGAGACACCAACGATAAAGCGCGCTATCCACGCAGGAATCAAATGACATTGGCCTAAAAGGTCAAAGTTAAAACGGGCCAATGCTCACCTTTGAGACACCAACGATGAAGCGCGCAATTCACGCAGAAATCCAATGACACTAGCCTAAAATACCAAAGTAAAAACGGGCCAATGCTTACTTTTGAGACATTAACGATAAAGCGCGCTATCCACGCAGGAATCAAATGACAGTAGCTTGAAGAGTCAAAGTAAAAACGGGCCAATGCTTACTTTTGAGACATTAACGATAAAGATGCGCTAATCACGCAGAAATCCAATGACACGAGCCTTGAAGACCAAATTAAAAACGGACCAATGCCTACTTTTGAGACATTAACGATAAAGATGCGCTAATCACGCAGAAATCCAATGACACGAGCCTTGAAGACCAAATTAAAAACGGGCCAATGCCTACTTTTGAGACATTAACGATAAAGCGCGCTATCCACGCAGAAATCAAATGACAGTAGCTTAAAAAGCCAAAGTAAAAACGGGCCAATGCTTACTTTTGAGACATTAACGATAAAGATGCGCTAATCACGCAGAAATCAAATGATACTAGCCTAAAAGGCCAATATAAAAACGGGTCAATGCTCTCGGTTGAGACACCAACGATAAAGCGCGCTATCCACGCAGGAATCAAATGACAATAGCCTAGAAGGGCAAAGTTAAAACGGGCCAATGCTCACCTTTGAGACGACAACGATAAAGCGCGCTATCCACACAGGAATCAAACGACAGTAGCCTAAAAGGCCAAAGTTGAAACGGGTCAATGCTTTCCTTTGAGACATTAACGATAAAGATGCGCTAATCACGCAGTAATCAAAAAAACGGGCCAATGCTCACTTTTGAGACATTAACGATAAAGATGAGCTAATCACGCAGAAATCAAATGATACTAGCCTAAAAGGCCAATAAAAAAACGGGCCAATGCTCACCTTTGAGACACCAACAATAAAGCGCGCTATCCACGAAGGAATCAAATGACAGTAGCTCAGAAAGCCAAAGTAAAAATGGGCCAATGCTCACCTTTGAGACGCCAACGATAAAGCGTGCTATCCACGCAGGAATCAAATGACACTACCCTAAAAGGCCAATGTCAAAACGGGCCTATGCTCTCCCGTGAGACAATATCGATAAAGCGCGCTATCCATGCAGGAATCAAATGACAGTAGCTTAAAAAGCCAAAGGGAAAACGGGCCAATGCTTACTTTTGAGACATTAACGATAAAGATGCGCTAATCACGCAGAAATCAAATAATACTTGCCTAAAAGGCCAATATAAAAACTGGCCAATGCTCACTTTTGAGACACCAATGATAAAACGCGCTATCCACACAGGAATTAAATGACACTAGCCTAAAAGACCAAAGTTGAAAAGGGCCAATGCTCAGCTTTGAGACACCAACGATAAAGCGCGCTATCCACGCAGGAATCAAATGACATTGGCCTAAAAGGTCAAAGTTAAAACGGGCCAATGCTCACCTTTGAGACACCAACGATGAAGCGCGCAATTCACGCAGAAATCCAATGACACTAGCCTAAAATACCAAAGTAAAAACGGGCCAATGCTTACTTTTGAGACATTAACGATAAAGCGCGCTATCCACGCAGGAATCAAATGACAGTAGCTTGAAAAGTCAAAGTAAAAACGGGCCAATGCTTACTTTTGAGACATTAACGATAAAGATGCGCTAATCACGCAGAAATCCAATGACACGAGCCTTGAAGACCAAATTAAAAACGGACCAATGCCTACTTTTGAGACATTAACGATAAAGCGCGCTATCCACGCAGAAATCAAATGACAGTAGCTTAAAAAGCCAAAGTAAAAACGGGCCAATGCTTACTTTTGAGACATTAACGATAAAGATGCGCTAATCACGCAGAAATCAAATGATACTAGCCTAAAAGGCCAATATAAAAACGGGTCAATGCTCTCGGTTGAGACACAACGATAAAGCGCGCTATCCACGCAGGAATCAAATGACAATAGCCTAGAAGGGCAAAGTTTAAAACGGGCCAATGCTCACCTTTGAGACGACAACGATAAAGCGCG
>OZ023139.1:27203270-27214619 GCA_963675895.2 Styela plicata | reverse complement strand
CCCAAATGTTTAAAACCTTCTGAAATGGCCCATTTTATCAACAGATGGAGAAACCATTGCCGATGACACCCCAAGGAACAGTAGGTAAGTACAAATGGTGTTATGTAAAATATCATGGCTGAAATTCTCTAGCGATCGGTCTAAAATTGCTAAAGGATTTTTGGTTCAAATATAAAACTTGGAAACACCAAATCAGATTCAGAAAACATACAAAATGTGAATCAGTCCTAAATCAAAATCAGAACCACTAACTTTGAAAATTAGGTAGTATTGCACAAACTTTTTAATTTAAATATAAACAACCTACTGCAACCTGTGTATGCCAATTTTTAGGGACGGACATGCAGAATAGCTCATCAAGAGAGGTTATTTGGCTGATTACTTTTATATAAAAATTAAATAAGGTTACAATCAATTTTAACACACTGATCAGTCATATGTGAAGGGCACCAGATGACTAGATCTTAACACTTCTGGATTTGATTAAAGTGCCCAGGAATACCACTCGATTATTGATATTAGCCTATCACAGGTTCGTTGCCCATCTAGCCCCACCCGATCTTAGTGCAATCTGCAAATAATTATAGAGGAATGTTGTAATCATGAAATGGAATTTTCCTCATAAAAAAAATCTTGATTAATCCCATCAATGTCCAAATTAACTATCTCCACTCCAAACAACCGATTGTGTCTGGACAATGAAGCTGATTTGATACCCGCTTCATATTCACCTCACGACATTGTTAAGACCATCTACAAACAAAGTGAAAGATATTCCATTCTTTTCATGACATCGGTCTGCCCATGTCAAAAAAACTCACCCGCCAACCAGTTTCTTTGGACATGTAAGCCGAATAAGCAATTTGTCTGTGACACTTGCAGGTTCATATCGTGAACCACAAAATGAATTTTATATGCAATTTAATGTTGCCAGAATATGTTCTTCATTTTACTATTTATGCATTTATTGGATGGGTAAATTTGTAAACACCACATGAGTTTGGACAATAGATCCTTACCTTCAAGTATGCCATATAAATTGTTAGTAATGATAAGACTAATTAATAGCAAAAAACAGAACTCAAGATATATTTTCAAATTACGGACGAAATTAATAAAATAATTGATAGTGCCAATCTAATTTTGCCACAATCTTAATCAAAACGAGGACAAACATGAAGCGTATGAAAAATGGTGCTCCAATATACTTGGCCATTGATAATAATTCTGAAAACAAAATTTCAAAGTGGTCCCACAGACCTTTCATTTCCAGGATCGAAATTTGAAATCTGGGATTATAACACTTAGAGAACAATGACATCACACTGATGCTATACAGTATATAACTAATTAGAATGCGTACCGGTAACACAATGTCTTGCTTGGCCAGACTTGATTCTCATGACCATTGTTATTTCCTCATTATCCAGTAAACATAAAATGACTTTTTTGTGCCGTCACAAGAAGCTTCGAAATAGCCCTGCAGAAACGGATACGCATGTAAGGTGCTGTCAAGACTAGATCAGCGTACAACTACATTAGCCTTTAGCATCTCGGTAACAAAGACAGACAAGCTAGCCTAACATACCTGCAGGCCCGACAGAGCACGTCGGAAGGCTGAAAGAACTCGTTGTTGAGGAACGATTACGCAACATCAGCCGAAGTCCCGGATGTAATGTTACCACAGCACGGCGAGACGTGATGTTCATGCGTGCTGTATACGGCGGCACGTGGCGGCGGCCCCCGTTTCAGCCGGAGTGTTTGACGAGAACTCATTCTCGATGAGAACTAACTTTGTTTGAAAATGTACGTGTTTTCTGTATGAAGTTGACTTTAGCCAATGTCAGAGGCAGTACCCTCAAAGAATCTACAAATTATCACTATTTTTTTAAATTTTTTTATTGAAATTCGCTCAGAGCAAGGACACAGAAGAAGAATCAAACTTGAAAATTCTCCATGGCGTCAAGCCACTAAAGTGCGAAGAGCTACATAAAAGGCAGGTACAGGAACTAAGGAACCCCCTATTACAGTGATTCTAATTGCTCAACCGGTGATGTACAAACGATGTTTTATTTTTGCCAACATTTCGAATGACAAGACTATTTATATACATAAAAGGCATAATATGAGAATGGTAGAGCGGTGGTGACAAATAATGGTGGGATGAGAACTGCCTTCGGGTATATATCTGGCATGATGCCATATATAGCATAATAGCAGCTTTGTGTCGTCACAAATAATTCTCTCACGACGCATGTCCATTGTACGCCATCCATGGGTTTCGTGCAGTCTTATTCGAAAGCATGGACACAAGAACGTTTTTATTTTGCATTTTACGTCTGGTATTTATATTGCAATTTAAGTTCTGCTCACATTACTGAATAATGCTTTTTAATTTATGTCATTAATTAATATTAATATATTAAATTAAAATTAATTCATTTATGTCTGTATGTTGAAAAAAATGGGGCCTCCCTTAATATTTTTTCCCGATCCGCCACCGTAGTTGGTATATTTTGGGCAGTGCTTCCTACGCCATTGTGAATTTTAAATAAAAACGGGGCAAAGCACATCGCCGATGCTAAAAATATATTCAGAAACTGTACCGTGGCTTTTAAGGAATTCTGCTTATCTTGTCGATTCCGATTTAGCTATCACAACTTTCGATATTACAGAAAATTGCATTCAGATTATGACGTCATAAACCTGCGACTAGTATGTATGTCCCCCTAATCACGAGGTCCCAGTTACGCCTTACACTGGTGTATAGACATTCGAAACGTTGGCAACTATAAACATCGTTTGCACATCACCGCGGTTGAGCAATTAGAATCACTATGAATACACCTTGTGGCAATCACTTAATCTTATCGCTATTATGGCAGTATAACTACATGAAAGTAAAAAAATTAACAAAACACAAAGAAGCAAAAAACCATCATTAAGTTTATATATGAACTGTAAACTGAATTCATCCACACCCCTCTCCTCCTAAGCTCGCTTTAATAAATATCTATCCTACCTCTATCTCCTAGCCTTGCTTTGCTTTGCTCTGTTTTGTTAGCAAGCTGTTATTCGCTGTTATATAAGGTACCTTGGTTAAGTTAATTTGAATCTAGAGCTATTGATATATTTAATGAAACCTGCTGACTTCGAAGATTGAACTGCTGATGTTGGACATATACGGTATTGGCCTGGTGCTATACCTATTTAATTATGAATTTTCAGAACAATATTGATGAAGATATCTCTGGTTCTAACGGTATCGAAACTACTGGTGTGTTCCATGACACTGTCGCTGACCACCTAGATGACATCCACAATAAAAATCTTGAGGAAAGTCCTCTTTCCCAGTAGTTCTATGACATCAAGAACAAGGAAAATATTAATTTAGGTGTTGGACTACTTTCAATGCTGGATATGAGGGACCTGCTCGATACTTATCAATTGAGAATCGTATCAGTGATACGAGATGAGAGATGCAAATTCTGATGAAAGAACAATTTTGACAAACAAAATAAAAAACATTGAGAGGATTGTTACAGAAAACACAGCAGCAATAAATGAACTTGGTGTCAAGTATGATAAATTAAGATCACAAGTTGGTTAAGTACAAATAGACAAAAGAAGTTCTTATCCGTGACGTGAGTGACTTGAAGCAAAGTCATTCGTCTTTAAATCAGGACTATGTTGATGCATGTAAGCAAATTTCTGAGAAATGGAAGAAAAAATTAAAGGAAATGATAAAAACAATCTAAAGTTACAATCTGAATTAACTATAACTGAATGCAAGGGACTAAGCAATCTCAATAGAAAAAAAAACATGACAATTTGGATCAATATGGGCGACGACTTAATTTAGAGATTCATGGCTATAAACAGAAAGATAATGAAAAATGTTATAGACATTGTGAAAAAAGTTGCAAAAATGCTTGAATGTCACTGTGAAAAATGAAGATATATCCGCCGCACACAGATTGGGGCCTAGAGAAAATGAAGAAAATCCAGGCATAATAGTTCGCTTCTGTAGACAAAAACAAACGAGATGAAATTTATAGGGAAAAAGGCAAATTTGATGAAACTGAATGATGAGAAGGATATTTTTTTTGAAATGAGAATTTGAGTGATCTTCAAAGAGACCTGTTCTATCAGGCTCTCGACGAATAAAAAAAGAAAAGGGATATAGATACGCCTACACTTACCATGGTAATGTGTATGTTAGGAAAACTAAAGGTGCGGACGCTCTCAAATTTTCATGTCTAGCTGGACTTGGATAAAATTCAATAACAGTCTCATGTGTAAGCAGGCAAAATCAAGTAATGCCGAAAATTTGATATTAAAATTTTTTGTTGCTTATTAACCTATATCAATGGCTAATTCATCTGGTGAAGACAGAATGCAAATTTTGCTTAGATTCATTTGACCTTGATTCTAATACTGATAGTATTTTACTGTGATTAGTTGCAAAACTTTTGGATACATCTCCAATGTTCGTTTTTGAGTAAAGAGCAGTTTGTTCATCTAGGGAACAGTAATGATCCATACTACTGTCGTATGTGCATTGCTGAAAATCTTTCTACTGGCTTTGATGTTGATAGAATTCTTCCATCTGACTGTACTGAAAGTAATAACAATGATAAGTTGGCCCCTATACCTGATGTTTCTCAATGGGATCTTGGGAAGTGACTATGTTAGCACAACAAGATGCCATTGATAGAATTGCTAAAAAATCTAATCTAAATTTTACAAATATTACATTTTAATGTACGTAGTTTGTCGCGTAATAAGTCCAAGATAGAGTAATTTACTTCATAAAACATCTAATCTCCCAGAAAGTATTGGCAATTTCGGAAACTAGACTGAGTCATAATATGGAAAATGTATTAATTGCTGGCTAATAATTTTTTTCATCAAGACTCACCCACTATTGTGGGGGGTGTTGGTGTATATGTACTAGATACCATTCATGCTATAGAAAGGGCCCTGATCTTTCTTTTCAATATTGATGGCTGCGAGAACTTATGGATCGAAATTGATACTTGCAATGATTCAAAATTGTCAAGGAAAAAATTAATTATTGGTATCATTTATAGACAACCCTCTTATTTATACTCTGAATTTCAAAATGAACTGGAAACAGTTTTAAATTATCTTGGCAATTCTAATTCAAGTACATATATTTATCGGTGACTTTAACATTGATATATTAAAATATGATTTTGATTCGAAAGTGAAAAATTACATAAATGTGTTCATAGTGCTGGATTTCTTTGTGGCATTAACAAACCAACCCAGAATAGGACAAAACAGTTCAACATTGATTGATCATTTTTTACTTTAATAATATGCAAGTAGCAACATCCACCAGCATTATAACTTACGATCTTTTACAGATCACTTTCCACTCTTTGTTGAAATTCAATTAGCAAGTAAAAAAACATGCAGTCAAGTTCTATAAGCGAGATTATTCATCCTTTAATGAGAGTAATTATCTTGAACATTTGAATATAGTTTCTGAATCGTGAAGTTAACTTAAGGTATCATGCTGATGATATGTTTAATGCATTTATTAAAATCTATTAGAGATGTTGTTGATAGGCATGTACCTCTGAAAATTCTCTCTAAGAAAGAAACTAAATTGAAACTGAAACCCTGGATTACTCGTGGTCTTTCTCATATCAATGAAAAGAAAAAATTATTATGTTTAAAAAAATATTATCTTGATAAAAAATTCAATATTAATTTAAGAAGTATTTGGTGTACAAAAACTATCTAAGAAAATTAGTATACATTTTCTAAAGAAAAATATTATAAAGACCGGCTCCTAACATGTCAGAAAGATATTGCGAAAGACGTGGAAAGCAGAATTAAGGAAATTATCGGAAAAAAAAATACCATGTGTGAAAATTTGCCCACATGTATTGATGTTTGTGGAAGAAAAATCACTAATCGTTATAAAATTTGTAATGCCTTGAATAGTCATTTTGTTAATGTTGGCCGTAAATTGGCAGATGCAATAATAGTGCCTTGTAATACCAAGGTGATTCCACTTGGCCCTAGTTCTTGTAATTCATTTTTCCTTCATGATGTCACATTATCAGAGGGTGGATAATCTTCTTGGTAAGCTAGACGAGAAAAAAGCCATAGGAAGTGATAGAATTCCTATCAAACTTATCAAAATTGCAAAAAATATATTAGCACGCCCCTTTATGACCAAAATGATAAATGCCTGTTTTAAACACCTTCTATAAGAATTTATCCAAATGTTTTAAAGCTTGCAAAAGTTATCCCCAATACACAAGAAGGGATCGAAGCTAGATCCTAATAATTACAGACCAATTTCCTTACTTTCTCAGTTTGCTAAGGTATTTGAAAAACCACTCTCTTGTATTCTCGTATTTCTACTTACTTTCTAAAAAAAATAATACACTAAGTAACTGCCAGTTTGGTTTTCGGAACGACTATTCCACTGAACTAGCAATAACTAAATTAAAAGAAAAAAATTATTGAAAATATTAACAATAAAACAATTATCGTGTGCAGTTTTCTTGGATTTTAGCCAAGGCTTTCGATACTGTTAACCATGAAATACTCTTGGATAAAATGTCACATTATGGCATAAGGGGTACACCTCTTAAAACTATTTCAATCATATTTAAGCCAGCGTCAGCAATACATTGAGAGCAATGAAGTTTCCTCTAATCTTGAATATATAGCCTGTGGTGTGCCACAGGGCAGGTACACTTGGCCCATTGCCTGTTCCATTATATATATAAATGATTTACCGTCTCTATCTTCTCTAGATTCAACTTTATTTGCTGATGACACAGCCCTTTTAGATTCTGCATTTAACATCACTGAATTGCAATTATCGATGAATAAAACAAATTGACAAAATTGATCAATGGTTAAAATCGAACAAACTGTCTTTGAACCACTCAAAAAAAAAACCAAGTTCATGTTGTTTTGGATCTAGGCAACAACAGATTGATGGACTTTGATTTCCATCTAAAAATTGGACAAAATAAAAAATAGAAAGGACTAAATCCATAAAATATCTTGGTTGTATTAATAGATGAAAATTTATCGTGGCAAGTGTCCATGTTGATCATATTTCAAGCAAATTGTCACAGTCTCTGGGTATTTCTTTAATAAACTTTAGACATATTTGTTGATTTTCATACTCTTTAAAATGCTCTATCATAGTCTGATTTATTCTCGATTGAAATATGGAATACTCGCATGGGGTTGTGCAAATGAAACAACTCTTTATCCTTTGAATATACTGCACAACAAAAATTCTCAGATGTTTATTATCTGTAGAATCAAAACGCCTTTGCATTAATTTCTCTTTACCTTCAGAGTAATTTGCTTAAATTGAATGACATTTATCTATGTGAAGTTGCGAAATTTATGTTTAGATTTGAAAACAATCTACTACCTACTCAATTTTTTATAATTATTTCCTTAAACTTTCAGATGTTCATACTCATTCCACACGTAGTGTGGCAAGAAGAGTTTATTTTACACCTCAATGCACTTCATTAATTTCAAAAAGATCTTTGAAGTTTGAGGGCATTGAAGGTGTGGGAAAAAATTCCACATGATTTGAAAGGATAGCTCTCCTGCTACATTTAATCGACTTTTAAAAAAACATATTCTTGATGGCTATGAGCAATGATGAAATTTTAGGTTAGTGTATACCTATAATATGAATTTTATTATGTGGTAGGAGAATTTGAGTCAAACCGTTTTAGTCGTGAATCCTGACTTGATTTCATATTTTTTTTATATTGGCTTATTAATGCACAAAACTTATGGTTTCAACTGCAATTTACATGCCTATTTTAACTATGTATGTTATTGCGTGTGGGCAATTGTATAGCTAAGTTACCTATGTTATCATTTTGAGCTGATAGTCTCTGTTTGGTATAGCTAAATCCCTAGCTGCTTAGTTGCAGCTAGGAATGTCATCCAAATTATTAGTACTCTAAAATATACGACTATGAAAAGCTTTTCCTCTTTGACTTTTGGCTGAACCACCAGTACTACTTATTTGATACATTAATAAACTGACCAAAAATGCAATAAAATAACAGTAAACTAAATTGAATTTAATATTTCAAATATCTCACAGTATTTCAATATTACAGTATCAATATTTCCACACAGTAGCAGCATTGTATTCTTGCATTTTTGCAATAATTATTGTATGAAAAATTTATATGCAACGCTGAATCCGATTCAATTTTGTTTTAGTGTCAATATTCTTCTTATCGAAAAGAATCACTTTAAAAAAGCAATCTTCTTCTGTCCATCAACAATTCGTACAGTTTGATACTCGACTCCTAAAAAAATAAAAAGCATGATTGTCATACTTATTTCAGTTCGGCTCTGTACTTGAATCATTATCCTTTTTTGTTGTGAATTACTGTTATTTATTTACAGAATAAGTTACTTCCGTCCATTGCACCGACTTTTTTTTCTCCAACCCCATTTATTTCTAACTCCCGTTCCTCTCGAATTATATTTAATCAATCTACCTTGAGCACTCTGGTTTCACAGCTCGAAAACCCACAAAGGCGTTCTCTTGTGATGCCCTCCACATGTGATGTTTAGTAAATTATTGCTTGTTAACTATATTTTTTTCTGCCGTTTATTTTTCACATGCTGGTTAAATAAATAAACTTAAACTTTGTGACAATTTTACTATTTTAGGGCACCTCTGTCGGCAGATGTCTCGAAGTAGACCGTGTATTATGTACAATTATTTAACTTGTCTCTTGTCATTCATTATGATATTTTATTTCCATATAACTACTGACGTGTGCTAAATAAAGTAATATATAGTCACCTCAAACTTTGAGGAGGCAGAAACAGCCCCCCTCCAAGGTTTTGGAATTTTATGCCCTTATACTTCAAAATAGGTAAACGTTTCGCCCGCTTTTGGCACTCTATAACATAGCCAACCTATTTAGATGGTTTATTTTCAGGTTTTATTTAAGAAGCCAAAATTTTTTTGCGCGCTCGCCTTCTGGTTGAAAATTATAGTCTGATTTTTTTATGTAGGCTACTCTCCAGATTTGACGCCTTTCGTCACCAAGGGTCAAAATTAGGGTCGAAATTTTTGGACTTTCGAATCGATTCTAGGCGTTTCAAGAAAATCCTGTTGTTTCGCGTATCTCTCAAGCTCTATTGTTTTCAGGCCTTGAAAGCAATCATTTCATATTTTTTTTTCCCTTTGATGATTATTCGTGATAGCTTTTTGCCAATTTCATTGTGCCTATTGTGTATCGTTTTTGTTCGGTGTTGCTCGAATTTAAGCAGCAAACTTGTTTTTTTCAACTGATATAGTGATCCATCAACCGGTTGAGAATAAAAATTTTTTCTAAATAGAATCCTATTCGAGAAGACTGGATTCGAAATTATATTTCATTATAAATTTTACTCGAAAAAATTATTCGAAGCTTTGTCATCGCTTACTGAAGTAAGGTTAGATACAATCATTCTGGACACGATGCGCAAAAACTTCCCCATATTCCACTTTGTGTCGTGCCATCAGTTTTTGGGCGTAGACATCATGGTTTATTTTGACAGCTCAAAACACATATCACATCGACGCGAGGAACACAAACATGCTTGACCGTATTCAAACGGCGCGTGTTTAAATATGGTTGGTGCCCCAAACTTTCTCTGCCTTTTGCAAAGCTTGTTACGTAGTCGCACGCGTCGCATCACTTTGTTTATATTTTACAAAATGATTTATAATGGGCTTAATTTGAGCGTCAAATTCCAGTGTGCAATCGTTGGCTGCAATATCCGTAGCAGTACCGTAAATTCAAAGATAGTATTTAGAGACACAGATTTGAACTGCCTACTGGCACTGTCTGCGGAAGTACAGAAGGGTCTAAATACGAAATATCGTGTCCCCAAAACCTCCCAAATAAAATTTCAAAAAACATAGTTGTCCGTAGTTTTCGGGGCCTGTTATGGCGTCGCCCTTGAACTTGAACTGACTTGAATCACACTAAATGTATTACTATATCCGCTACTGCTTATGCCGAAAACCGTATACTTCTACATTTAAATACTGGCTTGAGGCACGACATTTCATCGAGTCCAAAATGCCCAGTACAACCTGTCGACGCAACAGTAATTTAGGGTCACGAGACGATTGTACAGTCAAGGTCGAAGACGAAACATGTTTAAGCATAAGCGGCTCTTTGGCCGGTTTCATGCGACTCTTTTCGGCTTAGTTATTCTAAGGAAAATATAACTTGCGAACTACATTCCATCACGGTTTCGATTTAAAACATAATTAATGATTCATCGCGTAATCTTCTTTTTTGTCGAACAGAAAGAAAAAAGAAAAACAACGGGCCGACCTTCATCCACTATTCCATTGAACGTCCCATTATTACATCACAACTGCATTATTTGGTGTTTGAGAAGCGTTTATTGGTGACGATAATTAATTAAAAATACGTAACAATACGTAATAACTCAAGAAAAGATGACGTTTAGGCGTCACAAGGCGCTTTTCAAAGCAGCAACCCGTGTGCATGGAAGTGAAAAATGTCAATGATGAACATGCACTTTTCAAGAGCAAATCTGCCCATATCAAAACTAAAACAGCAAATACCAAGGATGTGTGCGCCAGCCATGATCGGATTATTTATGAAAGGGACTTGTTAGGGCTGTGCAAGGTTAGGCGTGACCTCGACATTTCCGAGTTTTGGAATTTTCACTGTAGCATTCACAGGGAACAACTCGTGTTTAAATCATTGAATTTGGACAACGTCATGAAGACTAATGATGGAAATCGTCAACTTTCATCCGAACACATGCCGTGCTAAACCACTCAGGACAATTTAAGAATCTCATTGCTGAGAGCTGGACCAAGGGCTTCCAGGTGACCTGCCGCCCCAAACACCCCGGCACGTGTAAGGTGGGCTGGTTCAAAAAGACGTGCGTAATCCTATTCTCTTTTTCTCTGCTTGTAGATGCCGATGAAACAGATCAAGGGAGAGTACGAACAAGAAATAGCCCGAGGTCCTCTGAACCTCTTGGTGGTCTCATGGATCTGGACTTCTTTTTGGTAGACATGCTGTTTCACCTTAGAACAGATTGATCCTTAATTTGCCTCGGCGTGATGGTAAAAAAATGTTGACCTATTTGACCTAATGCAAAGTGTTGTGTTTGCGTATTGTCAACAAACTGCAGGCTGTTCAAGGCGTTATTTTCAAAGAGGATGATTTAACGCATTTTCCCACTCAACTTAAATGCCAGCGGGCAAAGTCACTATCGCCGACCTGAATAAGCAAAGAGCTAGATATGCAATACTTCTCG